>JASAND010032018.1:0-15193 GCA_030248195.1 Trissonchulus latispiculum | reverse complement strand
CTGACGAGTTAGCGAAACCTTTATCGCATATTTTTTCCAAATCATTTCAAGAGGGTAAAATCCCTTCAGAATGGAAATTAGCCAAAATTGTGCCGATCCATAAAAAAGGACTAAAAACAAGTTTTGAGAATTATCGGCCTATTAGTTTATTATGTGGCTGTGGCAAGACTATGGAATCTGTTGTAGCTGAATGTGTGAAAGACCATTTTGAATCACATCATTTATTGCACTCAAGTCAATTTGGTTTCAGAAAAAGGCCGGTCAACAATTACTCAGCTCCTGGATACCCACAATATTTAGACAAAAGCTATTGACGAAAAGTTTAATATAGATGTAATTTTTCTTGATATAGCAAAAGCTTTTGATACGGTCTCTCATCAAAAGTTACTGCAAATTTTAAAGTCTTTAGGAGTAAATGGAAAATTACTGTCTTGGATCAAAGATTACCTCTGCGAACGAAAGCAGTTTGTTGAAGTTAGTGGTTCTAAATCATATCTTGAAAGTGTAACTTCTGGGGTCCCTCAAGGAAGTATACTCGGACCATTGCTTTTTCTAGCTTATATTAATGATATATGTTCCACTTTGGATTATTTAGATATCAAATTATACGCAGACGACGCAAAATTATTTCTCTTATATAATGACAATTTTGCTGGGAAACTCTTAATGCAACATGACATAGGTAAAATCTTTAGTTGGACTAAAGTTAGGCAGCTCCTGCTTGCTTCTGCGAAATGTGTTACTTTGCATTTGGGCTATGCGAATCCCAGGACCACATACTATCTAAATAATCATGAGTTGGTATCGGTTCAACAATTTAATGACTTAGGAATCATAATTGATTCTAACTTCAAGATGGTATCACATTATCAAAATATTGCAAAAATTGGCTTTCAGAAGGTAAACTTAATTTTTTACTGCTTTTTCCGACTCACGTAAAATTGATTTCCTTTTAAAATTATACAAAACTTATGTTCGACCTAAACTAGAATACGGTTCCGAGGTTTGGTCACCTCATTATTTAAAAGACATTGATTTAATCGAACGTGTTCAACGATCATTTACAAAAAGATTACCTGGTATGGGTAGTTTATCATACACTGAACGTTTGAAGAAGCTTTGCTTAACCTCGTTGGAGGAACGTCGTATTATAAAAGATTTAATTATGACATATAAAATCGTTCATGGTCAAGTTGATCTTAGATTCAATGATTTTTTCGAATATAGTCAGCTCTTATCCACAAGAGGGCATGCTTATAAATTGTCTGTTAAAAGAAGTAACACTGATATTAGAAAGTATTTTTTCAGTAATAGAATTGTTAGTATCTGGAATGCTCTTGATGAAACTGTTGTCAATGCTTTAAATGTTATGGAATTTAAAAGTCGCCTTGCCACAATTTCTTTTGCATCGTATTTGAGGGGCCGGGGATTAGAAGTCGGTCAAACGGCCCACCCCGCCCCCACCCAACCATAATGATAATTTTTTTACTAATTTGTAAGCTTTCTATCATAAGTTAATGTTGATTAATGTATTTGGTTGTTTATGTAATTTTCTGTGTTGATTGGTTGGAAAATAAATTAACATACATACATACATACAACGATACCCAATGCTACTTGGAATCTTTTGCCAGTTTCGAGATTTTTGGCGCAGAAATTATATAATTTCTTCTGCAAAATTGCGAAATTTGCTGTTTTTCAGAAAGATGGCCATTTTACGACCAAGCTATATAGTAAATTTCCCTTTTTTCCATTTCAATCTATTTATTCATGCCTTAAGTTCAATTTGCAACATAAATTATGCAGGCAGCTGTGCCCAGTTCTTCTCAGCGAGCCAATCGGGATCCTCAGACTCCGAATTTCACAAAACAGCGATTTTTCAAATTTTTAAAAATATGGCATATTATATATCAATTGAAAGCTCTCAGTGCAGGGATGAATTCTTCTCATAGAAGTAACTATGGCTCGGAAATGCTTCTATTTCAAGTTAAGCGCTGTTAAATATTTCATTGCATCCGGGTGAATAGAGGCCTTGTTCCGCTGAAAATTCCTTTAAAGAAGCTACTGATCATGCTTATTTGGCTTGAAACCGTACGAAGATGTTTTCATTATAACAAAATAAGCTAAAAATCTGAAGTTGATTTGCGGAAACTTGCTTCAGTTGGCTGCTGACATGGGCGTATCCAGGGGGAGGGTTTTGGGGGTTGAAACCCCCTCCTTTTGGGTTAACTTTTATCAATACTCCATTACAAAAAGTGCAAATTGTTCTCAAAACCCCCTCCTTTTCAGTAAATTTTAGTTAAAACCCCTCCTTTTCAAAATCCTGGATACGCCCCTGGCTGCTGAAGCCTTATTTTCGCCGATATTCAAATTTTACTCTTCAATGGAACGCAACTTACGGAGAACTGAACGAAACAACTCAAAATTTAAACTCATAATGTATGTAAACTCATACGACATATGTGGCTAGGTTATGTGTGAAAATGAGCGAAATCCGTTGTCCAAAAATTTTTCACGCTGGACCCCACCCCGAGGACAAGTGACCTCTAAACGATCATGATCAAACTTCGAATTTAGGTTGCTATTTACTATGGGAAACCCTAGTCAACCAATATTGTGGATATGACATGTCCGCCTGACTGTTCGCTATCGATGCATTAATATAGAAGTTCCCAGTCAGACCTCTAAGAGGTCCTGGGGAGGCATGGGCGTATCCAGGGGGAGGGTTTTGGGGGTTGAAACCCCCTCCTTTTGAGTTAACTTTTATGAAAACTCCATTACAAAAAGTTCAAATTTTTGTCAAAACCCCCTCCTTTTCAGGAAATTTTAGTTAAAACCCCCTCCTTTTCAAAATCCTGGATACGCCCCTGTGGGGAGGCTGATTTTTTGTTAACTTTGTAAAAATAATTAGTGTAAAACTAACAAATTTGAGCTCAGCGACCTCGAAAACCGTTATGTCCAATCCGTCAGATTTAGACTTAGATTTAAGGCGGTTGCCTGACACTTCTGGGACTCCACGGTAACCCGCCAGGTTTAGCCTTGTAAATGATCGAAAAAATTTGCAACTTTTCGCACAACCTTATACGGTTAACATAGAAATCCCGGATATTTCCCAGCAAGTGTGGGGTAGGCTCTAAGTTTCTATGGCTTATTCCTAGGCCACAATTTCTGGAGGGGGAAGTCTTGGGGGCGCCCAGGTCTGGAGGGGTGCACCGGCCACCGAATTCTCAGGGTAGGGGGCGAAAAGTTTTTCAAAAAATGCTTAAAAACTATTTTTTGCTGCTGAGCTAAAAATTTTGCACTTATATATATAAATTTAAACTTAAAAAGGTTAAAAAATGTTAAAAAAGGTCTGAAAATACGGCGAAGCCGGAAAATGTTTTCAAAATTTACCCTCAAGATCTTTTCTTCTGTCGACTTTTGATGTTTGGTGGGCCGGCAGGCCCTAATCCTGTAGGGGCCGATTCTGGGGAAACCAAGTCTGGCACTCAGGGGGAACAGTTTTCTTGGGAGGGATGGGGTGCGGTGGTGCGGATGGGGTGCGCCCCCACCCCCTCCAGTAGCTTACCCTTACCGTGTCCGAACTTAAGTTGTAAGAACTCTTAAAATATAGCGTTTGGACAACAAAATGTGTAAAATCAGCGAGATCCGAGAAAGTAGAAAAAATCACCCTAAAATTGGACCCCCTCTTAAGTTAAATATATACGTGTAAGTACTTTTTTAGGTGGTGCTTCAAATGGTTTCCTTGGTTTCTTTCCTTCAGTGGAAGGCATCTTTCTCTGATGAGTATATAATATGTATACGTATGTGAGTAGAAACAAGCTCGCCAAATAAGAGCCGGTAAACCACAGTTCTTCTAGAACAATAAAACTACAGGAATCGTACACATTCAGCTTCTACATGCTTATATGTATATACATATTATAGGGGGCGCGATAGCGCTCCCCTATAATATGGGTGTAAACGGCTCAGCGCGGCTCTTAGAAACCCGTTCGAGCACCATGCCAGCTAAATACTCAACGAAACGAGACAAATTTGGTATATATCGTAGGAATCAGCATGACGAGAACTACAAGTCGCAAAAAAGTTTTGGTCAAAATTTTCATCTTTGAAAATTTTCGCTTCCGGACAAGTTAGGTCCGTTCGTTTTTCCGTTTAAGGTGGTGGTATATATATATCCTTTTGTGCAGTGCTTTTCTGGTGATTTTTTGAAACGCTATATATATACTTTTCGCAATTTTGGGAGTTGGAAAGAGCTTTATATATCGTTTTAAAGCTTATTATCTGTAGATTCACATGAGCTTACGAAACTTGAAAAATTAACAAAAACTAGCAGAAATTTTCAGACGTACTGACATATAACAGGATGAATATATAGACCAAACATTTTTGAACATCGATTTCTCAAAACTGAAGAATCGGCCAAAATTTTTTCTTGTGCTGTCATACAAAGGACATATGGGCTGAGTGACATTTTTTTGGCGTCAACTTTGTATTCAGTTTTCTCGCAACTGGAGTTGTTTTAGCTAAAACCAATAAAAACTTCCCTCTGCAATAGTACGAATTCCCATTTTGCCGAAAATCTCCGGAATCTGTCGAGTAGTTTTTGAGAAATCGATGTTCAAAACAAAATAATCGCAGTTTTGCCAATATGGTTTTTCGGCTAAATCTCTAGATTAAAACAATAAAGTCCGGCTAATAGGCATTCATAAAATGTGCATTTAGACGCTGTATCGATTGAGTATAAATAAGCCAACTTTGTCCTTAACATGTGGCAGTAATTTTGAAAAAACTGATTTCCTCAAAAAATTTTTGTCAAAAAATGGTCATTCTTTGACCCAAAAACGGTTTTTTGCTTATACTGACTTAACCACTGGAGATTGTAAAAAGTCACTACTCAAAAGTTTACACTCAAAAGTTGTAAAAGCAAAATGTTCATTTTCCAGCTATCACAACCAATCTCGTGTTTTGGGAGGGCATATATATTTTTGACAAAACTATATATTGCAAATTTTACCGTTTTTTTGTGCAAACACTGCCAAAAATCGCTAAAAAAGACTAGTTTTAGGTGTTTTTAAGCTAAAATAACGAAAATTTCGTTAAAAATCCGGCTCAGCCGGAAAATTTTTTGAAATTTTAGGGTAAAAATAGTAAAATTTGGCAATTTTCTGGGTTTTGGGGGGAGGCATAGTTTCACCAAGGGGGGAGGTCTGGCATTTTTTTAGTGGGGGTGGGGGTGGGGGGCCCCACTGGCTTATTTTTAGGCCAAAATTTATGGGGGGGCGATATGGGGGGGAATTTTACCGTTTCTTGTGCAAAAATTGCCAAAACTCGCTAAAAATGACTAATTTTAGGTATTTTTAAGCTAAAATAACGAAAATTTCGTTAAAATCCGGCGAAGCCAGAAAACGTTTTGAAATTTTAGGGTAAAAATAGTAAAATTTGGCAATTTTCTGGGTTGGGGGGGAGGTCGAAATTTATATATGGGGGGACCTCGAATGGGGGGGAGGTCGCCGAGTGGGGGGCCATAGGTGTAACGGGGATTTGGGTTGGGGGGGGCCCCTCCCCCCAAAATTTGGGGGCGGGCCCCCTTTTTAGACCTCCCCCAAACCCCCCCAAGACCCCCCCAAACCTCCCCCAAAAATTTTTTCCTATTTTTATGCCAAAAATCGCATTTTCAGCCATTGCTAATGCGAAAAAACATCCAACCATTAACTAATTTTAACATTAGACAGGGGTTTTAAACTCGAAAACTTGGTTGCCAACATGTTTCTAACTACAAAATAAGGTCAATATTGAGTCAGAAAGTCCATAAAACTGTTGAAAACGTGTATTTCACGCACTAATGAACACTTTAAGCCAAAAATTTGAACATTTTTGAAAAATTTTGCAAAATTTACCCTAAAAATACCCGATTTTTGGCCAATGGCGCGACTACCCCCCCCCCAGTTGGGGGGGGGCCGGGGGCCCCCAAAAATTTTTGGGGGTGGTTTGGAAAAATGGCTGGGGGGGGTTACCCCCCCCCAAACCTCCCCCCAATTACACCTATGTAGGGGGGCCCTCGAATGGGGGGGAGGTCGCCGAGTGGGGGGCCCCCCGCCACCCCCCCCCGCCCCCAGTAAAAATAAGCCAGAAAGTTGCTCAGCTTGCGTAGGGCTTTCATTTGATACCAAATTTGAACACTTTTGAAAACATTTATTTTTGACCCAAAATCGCCTAAGCCCCCACGCCACGCCCCACCACCACCCCACCACAGCACTCTACAGCCACTTTGGGCATGCAGTTCTATATATGACAAATGTTGCTCAGCTCGCTCAGGGCTTTCATTTGATATATACCGAATTTGGCCATTTTGGAAAATTTTATTTTGAACCAAAATTGCCATTTTGGCATTGGAAACGGCTGAAAATGCGATTTTTGGCATAAAAATAGATAAATTGTTTTGGGGGAGGCGTGGCGGGAGTCCTGGGGGGGTTGGCTGGCGGGGTCTCCAGAGGGGGTCCCCCAGAAAATGTTAGGGGGCCTCCCCCATCCCCATAGGTGTAACGGGGATTTGGGCTGGGGGAGGCCCTCTCCCCCCAAATTTTGGGGGCGGGCCCCCTTTTTAGACCTCCCCCAAACCCCCTCCCCCCAAACAATTTTTTTTAATTTTTATGCCAAAAATCGCATTTCCAGCCATTGCTAATGCCAAAAAGCATCCAACCATTAACTAATTTTAACATTAGACAGGGCCTTTAAACTCAAAAACTTGATTTCCAGCATGTTTATAAGTTATAACTCCAAAATAGGATCAATATTGAGCCAGAAAGTCCATAAGACTTTTGAAAACGTGTATTTCACGCAATAATGAATGCTTTAAGGTGGTGGTATCCTTTTGTGCAGTGCTTTTGTGGTGTTTTTTTGAAACGCTATAACATTCGCAATTTTGGGAGCTGCAAAGAGCTTTATACATCGTTTTAAAGCTTGTTATCTGTACATTCACATGAGCTTACAGAACTGGCAAAATTAGCAAAAAAATAGCAGAAATTTGTGAATGCTGAATCTAGAGGATGAGTATAGACCAAAGTTTTTGAAATTGATTTCTCAAAACTGAAGAATCGGCCAAAAGTTCTTTTTGTGCCACGATATGAATGAAATGGGCCGAGGGAGTTTTTTTGGATTTGGCTCACAGGTCTTAACGGTCGAGAAAATCGGCCAAATGCACAGTAAACGAAATTTCGCAACTTCGCATTGAGTTTTCTTGCTACTCATAAGTTTTAGCCCAAACCAAGAAAAACGTCCCTCCGCAGAAGTGCGATTTCGACTGCCAAAAATCTCCGAATCCGTCGAGAGTTTTTGAGAAATCGATGTTCGAAACAAAAAATGCAGTTTTGCCAAAATGGTTTTTCGGCCAAATCTCTAGCTTAAAGCAATAAAGTCCGGCTAATAGGCATTCATAAAATGGGCATTTTGACGCTGTATCAATTGAGTATGAATAAGCCAACTTTGTCCTTAACATGTGGCAGTAATTTTGAAAAAACTGAATTCCTCGAGAATGGCCATTTTTTGACCCTAAAAACAGTTTTTTGCTTATACTGACTTAACCACTGGAGATAGCTCAAAGGTTGTAAGAGCAAAAATGTTCATTTTCGTGTCCTCTTTCCAGCCATACCAACCAATCCCGTGTCTTGTCTACCTACTGAGAGCTTAAGGCCAAAAACCAAAACTTTCTTATCTTTTGGCCTAAGAATACGGGACTGGTCCTAAAATGTTAAAGAGCACGGAAATAGGTTATTTCGTAAGTTTTAGCCCTTTGCGTAAAGGATTAAAGCCGTATGAGTCAAAAATACCCGAAAGGAAACCAGCACCTTAAGGGGGCGCTTCCATTACCGGGACCGGCTCTCCTGCATTCAATTCTCAACCAATCTCTTTCAAATTTTCAGCAACGATTGTTGGTGCTAAGTACTAGTAATTTGCTGAGTTTGAAAAATTTATTGCTTGGCTTGCAACTTACACAAGAGGGATAATTTCAAATTTTCAAAATGGTGTCACTCATTAACGGCTAAATAAAAGTGGCTCAAATTTTGCACAAATCTATAAACGGACCTAATGCAGGGGCACTTTTTTCATTTTTTTGATTTGTGCAATTTTGAGTATTTTATAAATGTTCAAAAACTTTAGAAGTCGATATCTCACGGAATTTAAGGTTTAAACAAAAAATGAAAAAAGTGCCCCTGCGTAGCTTTTTAATAAACGTATGCAAAATTTGAGCAACTTTGGTCGAAGCATTTATGAGAAAGTTAAATTGGAAAATTTCGCTCTAATTGCTTTTGTTTTGCACATATATTATGATTTTAATAAGTTGCGTAGTGCATTTTATAAAGTAATAAACAAATCCAACACAAAAGCATCATGAAATATCCTTTAGAATTCATTTTCGAACTGTTAGTTTTTACTTTGCTAAACGAAATGAGAATGGTCAACGTAAATTTGCCAATTATTCAACCCCCTGTAACTTTTGATAGAAACCACGTGCAGAAGTGATATGCACATCGTTGTAAAGCTCTTTTTATGCTCTTTCACATAGTGCATTCGAATTAATCGTTTGGGGCTTTAATAAAATTTCGATTTTTAAGCCATAATGGTAGCTAGCCAAGCAGATGGTCTCAGTTACTGAAATTTTGTCAAAACATGCCCCGCCAACCAAAGTATCTTCAGTTGGGATTTCTTTAAAATTGAGCAATCGGTCCAAATTTTACATCAATAATCCCGATAATGGAAGCGCCCCCTTAAGCCAACAATTTGAACATTTTTGAAAAATTTTGCAAAATTTACCCTAAAAATACCCGATTTTTGGCCAATTTTTCGTGCCTTCGGTGCGACACCACCACCCCCCCCTCCCCCAGTTGGGGGGGGGGGCCCAAAAATTTTTGAGGGTGGTTTGTAAAAATGGCTGGGACGGGGTTACCAAATGAAACGAAACTTGAAAAATTAACAAAAAATTACCAGAAATTTTCTGGCATAACTGCAAAATATAGACCAAAAATTTTCGAACATCAATTTTTCAAAAAAGCGAAACCAGACAAAATTTTTTTGAGCTATCATACAGAGGACATATGGGCCGAGGGACGTCTTCATTGGTTTCTGTCAGTGTCACTTAACGTTTGAGAAAATTCGCAAAATGCACGGAGACACTATATTTTCAAACTTTGCACTAAATTTTCTCGAAACTGGGAACGTTTTAGCCAAAGCCAAGAAAAACGTCCCTCCGCAATAGCACGAATTTCCATTCTGGCGAAAATCTTCGGAATCTGTTGAGTAGTTTTAGAGAAATCGATGTTTAAAACAAAATAACCTCAGTTTTACCAAAATGGTTTTCCAACCAAGTGTAATGAAGTTGCTAGGATCCGGAGTCAAAAATCGCTCTGCTCTCCGGTCTAGTGTCAGAAGTCGCTCTGCACTTGATTACACGGAAGGTCAGCACGTCCACTTATGGAAGTAGACTTAGGCACCGGATCTCCGAAAAGTGGTGTTCCAAAATCAGAGATTCCCTGCAGCCAACCTTTGTAGGGGTCTTCTTCGTGAGTTCGTTTAGTGCACTGGATTCCAGCTGATCAGCAAGAGGGGTCAGCACTTGCTTTGTCTTGATCGCTGGATTGATGAGGTGTCTTCCGATTCCTGACCAGAACTTACCGCGAGTAGTCCTGATCCGATCCTTTGGCTAACGCGCCTGGCTTTCAGAGACAATCGCGCCTCTCGGTTAAACTCTGAGACTCTAGGTCTGGCACACCAATTATTTATTAAACTTAGTACAGGTATGATGGGTACACTCTTGTAAGCACTATGACAATTTACAACACAACACGCGTTAATAACAGGGGTCGTTACAAACTGTGCAAAGCAGATACAATTACAGATCAGTACAGTCTACAATTTACTGTACCAGAGTTGCCAGATACCCTCTTTTAGTTTATTATTAATATTATCCTAATTTAGGATAATATTACCCAAGTTATAGGTTTAGTTAGGGACAAGGTTCAGTGGTACCTCTTCTTCTTCTTCCTTTTATCACACTCTGTCTCTATTATACTAACTATTACACTGTCTCCAACACTCAACTAACCAAGTACCTATATGCTTTCTCGTGCGCCTATATGCTTGTGCTGTGCGACTCTTTATCCGTCCTTACAAACGGATTATCAAACTACAAATCAGCAAACTACAAACAACCAGTTATTAGGGTGAGTCCCCGAATGTTGGACACTGCTTTCCCGAAGGTCCGCTCCAACACCTAGACAGGGTTACTGTACGGAACTGGCTTTTTGAGGAAATAGAGAAAATGGGGAGTCACCTGGTTCTGCCTTACTTACTCCTGGTTAATGAAAATTAAACAACTACAAAGTTCAACGAATCTACGGCTTCTTCTTCTTCACTGAGGATGGTGTGGCGCTTAGGCCAGAGACACGGGAGAAACGCCTCCCGACATAAAATTGATGACGAAAACGGTTGAATTCATGATGTGATAGAGATAAAGAAATTGTGTTTTAGTCCTTTTTTCTAAGAGTTAGGATTTTGGCTTTTCGGTTTCCGGTTTAACCTCCCACTTTGATCAGGCGGTGCTACGCTCGCTGTCTCTGTCTTAATCCGCTACTCGGCAGTACAAGCCGTCTATGTACCTTCCAAAACTGACTGATCCTGATTATCTGACTGACTGACTGATACAACTGATCCGGACTTCTGCGGTCCAATAACTGAGCAACTACTTCTGATTATCTGAGAGACACAATCCACGGGCAGTTCAGATTCGGATAGAGCAGCGTAGCTTCGTCTCCGCACCTGAATCAAATGGGTTAAAACCCATTAGTACAAGATTATGGTGCGGGAATCGAACCCAGCAACCATTACTCGTTCCTTTGCTTTCCAGGTCCAAAATGTGCATTTTGGACCCCATTTGAACTTGCAAATTGAAGAATTGACTGAAAACCGTTGGTTATTGCCTTTTTGACAATAGTAACCGTTTCTGGTAACTTCTTGTCACCAATTGGGCCTTCCTGGCCTCTGTTAGTTTGTATTTTCAGATTTTGATTAAACTTGCCGTAATTTCTTACTGGACGAAATGATTCGTAAGGTTTCCACCTTGGGCCCGGCTGGGGCTGACTGAACTGGTAGTTAGACAAAATATTCTTGAGAAATGTACGAAAAATGCGCTCTCTGCGACCTGTATTCAGACTTCGTTTGCTTTTGTCCTTTCTTTGCACAGACCGGCCTTCTAGGGCCATTTTACGTGAAATGTACTGATTCTGACCAAGTTTTCCATAATCTTCAGAGCAGACAATAATACTGGCCAATGTTAACGTTTTCGACCCGTGTTTGGCCTGATTTTGTTGATTTGTCACAGGAAATGGGTTCATTTCCCGTGACCCAGAGATTATATCAAATACCCATACGAAACTGGACATTTTATAGTGCATTTCTGATATTGGAAGATGGTCAGTTGCCAGATACTTATATTAATTGCCTTAACTAATGCCTACCTACCTGCTTATGCTAACTAACTAAAGCCTACGTAATATTAATGTTAACTTACAATTACCTGGTGTTTTAATGTAAAATCCCTATTAATTGCTTATTTGCAGGTTTAGGACGGAAGTAATAAAAATGAAACCTACTGGCTGACTGTGAGTGAGTTTTCGCATGTGATTAATTTTTCTCAGTTTATGCAAAAATACAAAAACTCACTCACTCACTGTCTCAGCAGCCATTCTACGCAGTCCCTACTTACCGACCTACCGACCTACCGAACTACGTCTACTTCTAAATCTACCTGCCCCTTATCCTAGTGCCCTAACAGGGGACGTGCCGAACCGCTATTCGATCCGGTGCTGGCAACCCCAGCAGCCAGCCGAGTGGCAGTCGCGCGTACTACCACCCTTTCACACGAGCACATAATTGCATTCGTGCAAAACTGGCATATAAATTAGCAAAATTTCGATGAACGCGAATTTAAGTAAAAGTTATATATTCTTGTAGAGCTTGAAAAACTGAACATTTTCTGTGCTTACAGCACCAAAAAATGTTAAGTAATTAGTGAGGAAAACATAATTAAAGTTTGTTTCCACATATGCATAATTAGCACATATAATGTATTAATTAAACTGCACACGTGCTGGGTTGCTAATTTGCTTTCTTACATAGGCTAGCTTGAACTTGTTCTAATTGTAACCCGTATAGCTCAATGGATGAGCACTGGACCTACTAATCCAGAGAACCTGAGTTCGAATCTCAGTACGAGTCTACTTCTTTTCTTTTAGTTTGGCTCGTCTTTTGGCCTTTGACATGGGAGGTTAAATGATTACGGTAACGACCGTGAGCCCATGATAATTTTAAGCCAAGACCATTAATACCCCTAACTATTTCCCAATCCTTAAGAGTTCCAGCTAATTAATACAACAAGACTACAAATACTTTCTTACCTAGAACTAACTAAACTACCAGTCCGCTAATCGGATGTCCAACACATTTTGCTAAACTGTGATTAATTTCGTGTTAATTTAAACTATTCTGTTATGGCCTTGATTCGGCTATTTCTGGATTCCGTGAATGCGGCTCATCCGTCCCCTAATCGCAGGGCAACCTACACGGATGACCGGAAATCCAGCAGATTTGGCAGACCTAATTCGGGGTCCCCGTGACCCTAGGCTGCAAATCCTGCTCTGAATCGCCGAATATACCAACATTTCTATGTCAATTTTCATACGATTTACACTCCAAAATTAGCACTTTCATAGCAATTACACATCCAACCAATAAATATTACTGACTTTAATTTATCTATGTTTTGGGTCCAAATTGCTACTCAATTTGGCCCCATTTTTCCTGCCTACTATCTGAATATTTTACTCATTCACTCCGGCAGTCCCAATACCCTTATCAGACAAAGGGGGTTTACATGGTATGCCCTCATTCACACTCACAATCACACACTTTTGGACTCACAATTCACGCATCACAAAAGAGGCTAACCTTGAAACCTCACGCTCCATGAGGGGTTTACTCAAGGAGCCACTTACGTAAATTTGGGGGTCTCATTCACACTACAAATTACAATAATATTGACACATATGATTATACGGACATAATACATCCTAACTATTCCCTAACAAGACCTACCTACTTATAGTATGCATATTTGTTGCTCTAATTCTGACGTAAATTTGAGTTGCATCTTCCAGTATTCTACTGTAAACTTTGGAACTTTAATAAATTTGATAAAAGAAAATTTTGTTGGATTTTTGAAACTTTAGTAGTTTAAATGAAAGCTGAACGAGTAATAATTGCTTAGGCAATTATTACTAAAAACAGATCACACACATTTCCGCTAAGGACAGCTTCCAGTTAATTAAATTAACAACGGGGAAGTCGGCCATTCCCCTTGAAACAACTGATAATTAATGGTTAAAAGCGATTCAGAGTTTTAGTTCCTAACATTTTTGATGCCGACCTACACAAGGTTACAGTTCACAATAACAATGCACAATTACAGACAATATTGTTAGCTTCAGTAGCGCCTACGTTTGCGATTACGGCCGGCAATTCCTAATTGCCGGCTGTGGGGAGAAACAATCCTAAAATTAGCTCAGTTCTGAATATGAGGTCGTAACCAAGGGACCTCCTATCTCAACTCAGGGGTGGGTCCCCACTCAAAATCCCAATTCGTCTATAAAACCCCGAAAAACAGAAAAAGGAAAGTTTGGGCGTAAAGCCCCTGTTAAAAAATATAAAAGGCCAATCAGGCCGTGGCTTGGTTATACTGGGTTAATTTTAAAACAAGGCCCGAAGGCCACAAAAAGTCAATTTTAGGCCAAAAGGCCTTCTGAAAAATCCCTAAAAATGCGTTCCTAGTGTGTAGTTTCTGGCCGAGCATAGTACGCTCATTTGACCCTCATCGTGTGGTGTTCGTCGTGTAAACTCAGTTCATCCCTTCTGACCAGTGTAGGTCAGAAGGGGCCCCTAACTCGAGTCCTAACCGGGGTGAGCACGTCTTTTATTCCCGGTCAAAACGCTGGCACAACGGGAAGACGTGCTAGTAATAGGGGGGAAGCAAGCGACCGCTCTCGGCCGAGTCTCAGACGAACACTAACTAAAATTTGAATTTTTCCAGTGAGCTGACAGGAGTCTGACAGCTCACTGGTGTTTGCCTTTCTGGCGGAGTCTCTTTGATTTTTATTGGAGCTTCCAGAAATTTCTGGAAGCTCCCTATGTTAAAGCGTGTGCCAAACTCGGGCTGACCACGCGGCTGGTCCGTTGGAGGGGAGATTAACGAGGAAAAGAAATTATGACCCTCCAACTGACCCTAAATTTGATGGATTTCCCAAGCTGAATTTTGGGAAACTTTGCAGACTTTTTGGTTACCACGTAAAGGTAACCAAAGGGGAAATTTCGGACTTTAAAAATCAAGTGAAACGAATAAAAAAGCAAAATTGTACAAAATAAAGGCCTCTCGGGGCCCATTATGGAAAACCAAATATTAACCGCTTGTTTAGCGGACTTATTTAATAAATTTTAGTTTTATTATTTTTGTGGGCTCCCTTGTCTCCAAACCCCTTTCTTTCCTTTTGGTCGTGACCTTTCGGCCGTAGACAAGGGAAGCCGCTCGTTAATCCTAGCAACAATTGCTCTTCCTCGCCAAGACTCTATGTCTCACTGCAAAAGAAGCGGAAGGGCAATTGTTGCGTAAAAAATATGCATACTAATACCTACGTAATTTTCCACAAGACAAAAAATCAGATATTATTAATCTACGTATCTAACTACCTAAGACTAACTATTTTCATTTCTTTTAAATTATTAGGGAGGGAGTTAAGCCCCCTCCGAACGTAATTTCACACCTAAGGTGTGTGTTAAGTCCTTCTCTGCGAGGCAAGTCTCTGCTGGGAGAGAGCCAGCAGAGGCTCAAGGGAATGAATGAGAACATGAATGGGCGTAACCACACACAACTGTTACGCATTATTGTAAGGTCACTTAAGGTGGTGATTCCCTTTGGTCACATAAAGTTTGCACCATTATTTCTCATTCATTACATGGAGTTAAAAAGCCATTTTTATATCAAAATGTAGATTGACCGTTTCTCTTTTTAATGCACGCCACGTAACTAATGTTGCTTTTCTAAAATATTTTTAACACATTTTAGAAGAAGTATAATTTTCCAGAATTT
>JASAND010032016.1:0-79898 GCA_030248195.1 Trissonchulus latispiculum | reverse complement strand
GATTTTGAAGAACTGATCCAAAAAGGAGGATTTGCTAATGGTCACTCGAAAATGCCAAGGAAAACCCCAGAAACATGGGTTAAGTTAAAGGTTTCCATGATTGTGGCTACATGAATGAACGTCCAAGCTGTATTTGTATTTGTGTGTAATTAAGAACAGGGTTGCCAATCTCTGAAATATAACTAAATTCCTAGGGAAACGAAAGGGAAGATTAGTTAAAAATTTGCAGTATAAGGTCAGGGTATCATTAACACAAGAAGAATAACATCATAAATTAATAAACATATTAGTCAGTTAGGTGGTCTGAATGGAAATTCTTTAATATTGCCTCCTTGTGAAAAGCGGGTGCCTTTTCACTCGGATCTTGTTATCCCCAAACTGATAATAACTGCAAATGTCCACACCCTAATGAAGAGCTGGTGTCTCTTCATTAGGACCCCATCTTAGACAACTTATGTATTATTATCGACCACCCAAAACTCGAAGAAAAGGTCCTAATATTATCCACAAAAACGCATAATTCCTCTCTGTTTGCAAACAACAATTTCAATTTATTGTCAAATTTAATCATATGAAGATGGTTCGTTGGTGTACGATAGTTACTATATAGAATTAACCCTAATTGGCAAATAATATGTAGTCACAAATGCATTTGGACGTAGGTAGTCATGTCCAACGTTAATTGACATCAATTTCCCATTTTTAACAATCAGTTAGGTTAAGTTAGTATTAATATGAGTTGAAAATGTTAATTGGGGTTAATTAGTGTTAATTAGGTAATTATTACGTAATGATCAAAATTTTATGTGGAAACATAACATAGGCTCAATCGAAAGGCAATTCGACGCTGATTCCAAAAATGTAAATTTTATTTCTCAACTCCCAAAATTAAGAAAGTTATGGTCAAAAATGCTTTAGTAACATGTTTGCCATTTTGTAATTTTAGTATTTCAAAAAAAGGTGTAACTTAACTAAGACTTACGTAACCTTTATGTCAAGTCCAGTCATATTGGCTGGAAGGTTGTCCTCACATGAACTTTGGGCTGGCCTTTAGTCCAGCAGGAGAATTGCCTCTCGAAAAGAGAGTTAGTATACACCTTTTCTATGTCTCATTGGTTCGAAGGGGGCCTAGTTGCCTAAAACACAAATTAAATTAAAAGAAAAGAAACTAAATCTAGGTAGTTAAGTACGTAGAATTCATTAATATAATTCTTGTTTAGCTAGAACTTACGTAAAATTAACTATGTGCATATTTTTTTATCTTTTCCTATTTTATTTTCCTTCTTCCTCTCGGCTTAGTGGAAACAAGGAGTTTCCAGTAGCGAGGAACAATTGTTGCCGAAGACAAATGACCGGCACGCTTTGTTTTCGGCCAAGAGTCCAAACGAGACTCAAGAGTGAGGGGCCGAAAACAAAGAAATATTAAACTAATTTCAACATTAATAAACTAATTTTCCGATTCCAATTAAAGTATTGACATTCTTCTGGTGTTACATAGGCCCAAGTTGGCCAAAATTCTGCAAATTTTTGTCAATTTTTAGACAAGTTAAGACCAATATTCTATCAACGATCCCTTTGGTTGCGTTTACGTGTAAACCCAAACTTTTATAAAATTCGCCCAAGTTTCGACCCCGAAATCCATCAAAAAGAGGACCAGTTGGGGGCAATATTTCCCCAATATCATTAATCTGACCCCTCACCTGGTCTCCGGGCCGAAAAGAGCCCGGATCTTACATGCAAAACATGGGAAGCT
Organism: Trissonchulus latispiculum; assembly: GCA_030248195.1. Lineage (NCBI taxonomy): Eukaryota > Metazoa > Nematoda > Enoplea > Enoplida > Ironidae > Trissonchulus > Trissonchulus latispiculum. The sequence continues at coordinate 78,145 of JASAND010032016.1, read as the reverse complement.
TCTAGAAGCTTCTAGAAGTTTCCCCCAAAATTAAAGAAAGCCGCTTTTATTACAGGCTGTCAGCGAGCTGTCGCTCGCTCCCCAATTTTCAAATTCTAATCAGTGTTCGTCTAGGTACGGCCGAAAGCGGTCGCTAAAATGTCCCTTCTTCCCCCGTGTACTGCTTCTCGTGTCACTGGTGTGACATGGGAATATAGCAGTACACACCCCCAACCTCAGAAAAATCTAGGGATCTCTCTGGCCCTTGGGCCAGAGAGGAAAACTGAGCAATACAAACCCGAACACTAACAATTTGAGTGGCCACATGGACCTTCTATGTCCGGCCTTATTCTACTGCATAGGATAAAAAGAAAACTTAGGATTTACATTGTGGCCCTTTTGGCCGAAATTGTCGTATATTTGTATTTTGGCCTTTCGGCCCTTTTTCTGTATTTTAAGGCCAAACGGCCACCGTTTTACGAACCCAAAACTACGGCCAAGAGGCCAACACTCTGTACTTTTAAACCTTTTAACCTCGACTTTTCAACACTTTTGCTTAAAAGTCAGTTTTGTGTTTTCTAGCATGATGGGCTTTCGAGCCAATTTAATTTCTTTAGCCTTTAATTTCATTATTATTTTATGATTTTAAATTCAGAACAGTTCATGTAAACCCCTCCTGTTTGACGGAGGTCTTGAGACATGTCCATTCCTTCCCTCTTTATGTTTCTAGTTCGCCAAGCCACGGCTCAAAACTATGTGTCTTTTCTAAACAAGAAAAGCTTCCTAATTTCCTTTCTCTTTCGTTGTCACTTTGTGGGTTTATTTTTGTAGATTTAACGGGATTCTGAGTGGGACTTAACCCCCCGAGTTTGAGCTAGAGAGCCCCTTAATTACGGCTCTGAAATTCATAAGTTAGTTAACAGAAGTGTTCTCCCCACAGCCGGCAACTAGGAGTTGCCGGCCATGACTTTTACAAAAGGCGTCGCACTGTTTAAAAATGCCAGTTCTGTATCATGCTTTATTTTAGCGTTAGGTCGGTTTTTAAATTACTAGGTATCAAAATTGTACAGGTCATTTCAAATTAATCCTAAAACTATGAGTTAAAACTACTTCTAATTATTTAACTATTAAGCAGTTTCTGAGAGGAATGGCCGGCTTCCTCATCTTTCTGTAGTTTTCAATTAACTGTGTATTTAGTTTAACTTAATTTTGTTGTTAAGCAATTATTACTCACTGGCTTTCCTTCAACTTTCTTCAAAGTTTCACCAAACTTAATGTAGCTCAATGTTTCACAAAATTTCTTTTATAAAGCAATTCTGTAGAATTGCAAAAGCCTAAACCGAGCTCAACAAAGTTAAAGTTTTACAGCCAAATATGCACATAGAACTAGGGTCTAGTCAAGTAACTTGTGCCTTTAATAGTTAGATAGGTATTGGAAAAATGTGTCGCTAGGGTGTGAATGTGTTTCTAAATTTACGTAAAGGCGGTTATTCGGGTAAACCCCTCATGGAGCGTGAGGTTCCGAACCTAACCAATTTTCAGAAATGCATGAGTTGTATGAATCTCGAATGGTTGTTTCGTATGCTGTTCTGAGTGTCTGACGAATAAATGTTTTGGCTAACTGATCGGCAACTCACGGAAACTCCCCTTGTACGATAGGGGTTGTGAGGATTGCCACATTCGTGTAAATGTTATTAGGAAAACTGCCCAACTAATGATCTTCAGTTAAATTAATATTTCTCATTCTTACACTAGCAACTATTGTTCAACCATAATTAGTAGCTGAATCACGTTTCTTGATAATCATTAGTGCATTAATTGGGTTAGTTGAATGTCTGCTAGTCATATGAATCGCAAAATTGGGATAATCCAGAATGCTATCGAATTAGCACACTGAAATAGTAACCGAAATTGCCAGTAACAATCACTTCAATCGTAACCGTACCAAATTCAAGACCGTCAACATAAGAAAAAGTTTTAATCGGTCCACAATGTCGCCAGTAAGGATTATCCCAAGAGCTTAATGACGGGTCGATTCCCATCGGGTGCATGGGATCTGTACACCCGAAATTATTAGAGAAGTTTCATATCAGGCAGGAAGATTGCGTAGTTATGAATAAGTGTTTGACTGTCCGTTAACTGATCAATATTCGAAAGAATGTGTGAATGTTACCCAGTACGAGCGAGTGTCCACTGTCGTGTCGTGTCATACGTAAATCAATTAGTTAGCCTAATTCAGAGTCACGGGGACTCCCAGAATAGGCTTTAATTACCAAGTAGTCCTCGATGCGTCCGCGTAGGTAGTCCTATGCTCAAGGAGCGGACGAATCGCAAATAAGGACTTCGTGCTGACTTTATTTTGTAAGTACGCTAGGTTTGTATGAATGGCAAATATGGTAAATAATAGTACGTAAGTATCCAGAAATATACAAATGATAGCCAATAAATATAATGAGGTCTACCAGTAGATAAGATTTAGAGATCTCCCTGAACCATCTTCTAATGAATCTCAGGGAAGTAGTAATGTTTAAGAAAATGAATATCTTGTGTTTAATGTCAGTTTCGTGCAGGAAACGGGTGCTTTCCTGCTCATTAAATGCCTATAGTTCCCATTTCATGTTCAATTAATATGAGCCAAACATCTACGGAAGAACTGTGTTGTAATTGCGATTTTCTGCACTACATAGCAGAAAATCGTCTAAAAATCGATATTTGGCTAAAATCCGTTTGTACCAAACCAATAACACGCAACTAAGTCCATCCTAACCGAAAATTGGCCTAAAAATAGGCTGTTTCCAATTGTCTTGAAATTCACAAAGTTTCAACTTTTATCTCAGAAAGCTATCCAAAGTGAGTAATAGTTGCTGGGTTTGATTCCCGCACTTGTGTCCTGTTCTAATGGATTTTAACCCATTTGATTCAGGTTCGTCGAGATCACGTCCTGCCAGAGAATCCGATGTGCCTGTAATTCTGCTTGGTATCAGCGAATGATCAGTCTGAAGCGTCATATCAGTATCAGTAGCTCAAGTCGATAATCAGTGGTTTATTGGAATCGTGTCCGTATCTTCGTTGTCAGTTGATTAATCAGGAACAGTTGTTTTGGAAAGGTACATTGCACTGAGAACTATATGAAATCAGGGGTTTAGTATCTAAGGCAGACACTATCACCGGAACCGGATCAAATTGGGAACCATTGGAGCCTATTCGTACTCGAACTTTGTCATTATCTTTTGCACTTTCTCTTAAAAGAATAAACAATGTTCAATTTATCTGTCGCCCTAGACACCGCTGCCCTGAGAGCCCAGGCTCCCCGGTCTCTGGCTTAGGTCTAATCCTAACCAGTTTCTCAGAAGTGTGGCTAGATCCAGCGAAGACTACTGAAAGAAGAGAACTCATTAAATTATCATTTTAATTTGTATTAATTATAATTCGGGCATCTCCTGGTAACTCCCCGCCTAGACCGACCCCTGTACTCTCCACCGTCCGATAGCCGCCTTAGATCTGTGGGATTCCTTGAGAATCTTTAATACCAGATCTAAGCCCGCTCACCCATTCCCGGAACAGAAGTGTTATAACCTTAACTTTAATTAATTATCAAGTTAACTGTTGATTAGTTGAATTTGTGATTAGGCGGATTAGGAAGTTAACTTATCACACACAACTCACAAGCACGCACTGTACCTGACAGTACCCTGTAACCAATACCTGGAGAAGAGGAACCCAAGGTTAGGCTAGAGTGAAGTTTAAGCCCTGTTAGTAACTACAAGGAAAGAGGAAGAAGGAAAGAATCAGTAGTTGAAATACTAGTAACTAATCCTCCCCTATTATCGGTCAATTTAAAGTATTAACCTATCAAAAGAGTTGGCAACCCTGGTACCTTGTACCTTGATTATATATATTGTTAATAACTGTAGTGAATATTTATTGTCTAGTGCCCCCTGTCTGATAATTTTACTATCCTTACTGTTACTGTTCTTAAAGCATATCGAAACCTGTTGTTGGTTAATAAGTCATTGTGTACTCATCCAGACTTAGTTAGGAACAGCCTTGCTGAGTCAGATCCTGCTGCGATCTTATTGCTGAACTAGATCCTGTCGAGATCTTGTTGTTGAAAACGATCCTGTTGCGATCACATTGTTGGATTGAATCCTGTTGCGATCAACCTAACGACCCCTACCTAAACGAACTCACGACTACACCCCTAACAGGTTGGCCGTAGAGATCCCCGATTTTGGCAAACTACCTTTCGGGAATCTGGTACCTAAGTTTGTCTGATTAGGCAAACGTGCTGACCTTCCGTGTAAGTGAACCTATCAGCCTAATACGACCCCATCTCCTGAAATCGAATCAAAATCAAGCCAATTTTTCATTTAATCCAACTCAGTTCATTACACATGCTTTGTTTACACGTTGAGACGCTCCCGAGATTTCAGCCTTAATGCTTCGAGTATATTGCTAGCTTAATGTATTAGGAAGTGCTGTGTGTCTTACTCTTACTTAATTTTATAAGTTCTTGGTAGTAAACCTCTGTTATATGACAACTCTCCAGCTTGCAAAATAAATGCTCCAGAATCGCTGGAGAAACTTGTAGCATAATAAACACAACTACATCTTAAAGCAGTACAGTCTTTGGGTAGTCATTGGAAAATAACAATGCCTAAGCTGTTTGGTCTTTGTGCTGTGGGTCCTTCAAGCTGTCACCCTTACGGCTTGCTAGCTCCAGAAATGTTGCCTGATTTTATTTCAGCAAATTACGGGTCTTTGACGCCAGCACTGCCTGTACATAACTGCAGTCTCTGTCTAAGAACTTTGTTTAATTGCCGAAACAAGCAAACAGAATACAATGTAAGCAAATAAATTCCAATTTTCCTACGATTTTCCATAGAAAACAGAAGCAAATCGCAATTATGTTGTTTATACACGATAACTATCCTGACTCTGTCTTAGCCTTGTTGTATATTAAAGGGATCGTCAAGGTTTTGCTGCTCTTTTGAACCAGAGCCGCCATGTTTATACTACTCATCTTAGCAGATGTTTAAGGGAAAATTACATTGGTTTCCTCCAAATACCACAACTTAGTACAACGATTTCAGTTGTGATCTTACACAAGCCCTTTACAAGCGTATCAGGTTGTCAGACACTGTCATTTTCAAGTAGTTGCAAGTGGTTGAAACTTAATTCAGTTACAGACTCATGGAAACTTTACCTGTAGACTTTCAGTACAGGAAGCATTTAACTGAAAGATCCTCTTATAAAGTCAATTATCTCCATGACGGCAGCTGAGAATGCTAATATAATTACAAGTAGTTATCACAATGGACTACTAGCAGCGCTGAATAGGAAGAGACCGTATACTGAACACCTATATGGTGATTGGAAAATAATAAAGTTTGAAAAAGACGTCTACTCAGAAAGAAAGCAAAAGGCCTCGATTAGCTCGGATTCAATTTTCGGCACTGAAGCAGTATTTAATGGCCGTATTAAGTACCGTTTTAGTCATTCCTTCATCTATTAGTGCATGTGCTGCCAACAAGAATAGAGAAAACGGCCTATGCAGTTTCTTTGTCGGGTATGCAGTAAGTTCTGGCTCAAGAACGTGCTTTATTCGAAATCATAAAATTGCGAAGGTGTAGATATCTTTAACGTGTGTAAAGTCACTGATACCCTTCAATTGGATTAAAACATTCCAGCATTAAAACATTAAACAACCATGCATCAGATTCAAAAGTTTATTAATATAACTAACTTTTCAGTAGCTTGTTAAGTACTTAATAACTGAAAAGCACTAGGCTCAATACCAAACAGATAGTAGTTTTAATGAAGCTAATAATTGTTATAGTTCCTGTAAGCACCGAAAAACACAGAAAACATTTTCTGAAGGATTCTAGATTCTAGAGTCTCTGAAACTAAACACTAAATTCCTCTAATTAGGTGTATTTCCTTTTTTTCTTTTGCTTCATTTTTGACTTGGCAAAACAGAGCGCATATTAAACCTAAGCCACTTTTTGGACGTCTGCTACATATCAAAATGGTAAATGAAGCTATGTTTTATGACATGTTAGAAACGTCCAAAGAATAAAAATATTTGAGGAATTGTTTGTAACTTCAGTCCTGCTTGCCAAACTGAAATCTGAAAACATTTTGAACATTCAGGGATGGACAGTTTTGGTTCCTGGAGGTGTACAAATTTCTAGCGAGCGTTCATCGTTAATTTTATCTTGGAATTGCTTTGTGCAGAATAATAATTTTCAGTGTTAGGCCGACGTTTCCAAAACCTGTTTGTTTTATTTGCACTGCGCAGTTTGTAAGCTACAAAACTTTGTGCAAAAATAAATGCAGCACTCGAAGCAATTTTATGCTTCAACTTCCGTCCTTGCTCTTTTGGTAAACAATGGACAAAGCATGACCTTATCGCTTTTTTGGATGAATTCATTTTGCCAGCAATAATCATAACAGCTCTATCAGAGTAAATAAACTGGCTCCAATCCACAAACCCATTTGTCCACCTAGAAGTAATAACCAAGCAAATACATTTATAATGAATATAACAAACAGCAGAATATGACTCTCATCATGGTGGGTTGTTGTAGTAAACAGATAAGATAAATCATTTTTACCGCCGCTGCCCCATGTGCTGGCGGCCCTTTAAGTTTTCTTAGACCGAGCTTCAGCACCACACAATGTGATTGCTGTGTGGAACCCATCAGCTAGAAACAGAGGACCTTTTTAGACCGTAATTGTTCAGTGCTGACAACGGTCTACTACATTCCGCGTTTTTGGAGTTTCTTGGCATGACCGCAGTTTCCTGAAATTACCAAGCAAACGCCACCAGCTGTAATTACATGAGAGGTCTGCTTAGACCGGCACTGTCTTGTGCTGTACCCGCTAAGCCGCATACCGCATTTTCGGAATCATAACTTAGTGCCGTTTCTCTCGTTCGACTAAGTTTTGAATCAGATTTGATCCTATACTAAAAGCAATTGAGCTTGCCCGCAATTTATCTTCATAGATTGTATAGTTGGGTCAATAATTCAGTGAGTGTAATTCCGCATGTATGTGATTTGTCGGTGGACCCTGTTTAAGCACAACCTTCCTTTGGTTTGTGCGTACCGGTTCTCCGGAGTAAAAAACTTTTCAGCACTGCTTAATTCCTTTGTGTTATTTGATCAAGGGATGGCACCGATTTGCGCTCGGACCCCACTTTCATATCCACTCTCAAAACTAGCTAAGCTTTGTACAGTAAGCAACTTCTGTTGCTGTTAGTTAAAACAATAGTCTTCACTGCCATTGAACAGTTCCCAGTTAAACTTATAGAGTCCTACTTAATACCCATTAGTACAATTATAGGTGCGGGAATCGAACCCAGAAACCATTACTCACGTTTTCTGCACTTGAACTGAACTTGTAAAACTGCGTTTGTCACAACTATTGAAAATTTGAACGAGATTAAAGCTCATTTCAAATAATTCCGCGATGCGTTAGTGTTTTGAAGTTATTTTTGACAGAATGATAGTGTTTGGACAATTTCCGGCAGCGTCGTACAAGAAACTGCAATTACGATGCGATTCTTTTTTATACATTTTGTTTTTGCACGGTTCATATTTAAAACTCGGCACAAATATGATTTTGGGCTGGTAATAACAATTAGGCGCCCATAAATCTCCGCAGCAATCTCCGTAGAAGATAACGTGCGATAGCGCAACTAATCGTGCTACATACCACTGACCATCGCCGTCATCATTATGGTTACTGTCAGTCAGCACTTACAATCCTTCCATATGTCGGCGTATGACCCTTGAGGATCGTAGATGCGATTGGACTTTTGGTGTATCGGGTGTTGATCTGGAGGTTAGTAGGCGGTATTACCAGGGTTCAGGTCTCATGTTTTCTTTTTTTATTTTTTATTTTTGTCGTTTTGCAAATACTAAAAACATCTAAATTGACGTAATTTGAAACGGATCTTTTCTGACGACTTATTTTCCTTAAAAGGATGATGTTATGCTTGAGGAATTGTTTTTCACGGTGTGGATTTAAAACTGGATTCCATTTGTTCTTGGTTTTAAAGGCAATTTAATTTTACTAGTCAGAGGCTAGAACGTGCAAAATTTTTGTGAAAGGAATAGATAATGCCTCAGATTTAATATAGCAGCAGATAATTGTGGATATTCCTAGCAACTTGAGCTGCTCCGATTTTGAATTTGTTCTTAGTAATTGCCATATAGTCAATATGCATAATCCAGTGTTCGTACGTGTATTTTGACTTTGAATCTCTTGTTTGTGTTTGTTTTGTTGTTTAGAATACTGGAATTTTGTAGCATAATGTATAGTCGCGTTTAGGGATGTATTATGTTAGTTTGGTGATAGCTACGTTAAACGGAAATGCCTAAAAATACAAATATCATAAAAATCCAAAAAAATTGTTTTGTTGTTTGAAATGGTACTTTGTTATTCTACTTATTTTTGGTTGTTACTTGTGGTTGTAAATCAATAGCTAGCTACTACGGATTTTTGTTTGTTTTCAGCTCGTGCCATCGATAGTATGCATGTGTGTGTTGTAATTTTGTGATACATTTAGCGGAGCAAGCTCGGCTTTAAAGGTTTTTGTGCATAAGTGTTCTGTAGAAATTTAGTTTTTTAAGAGAGCAACTCTAGTCATGAGCGTATATAATTTTCTATATGTTCTCTTTCACTTCTCCTTCCTAGATTCTATCTTAGATTTCTTTAGAATTTCTGTCGTAGTCTTTCACTATCTTTTGACCGTACAGTTTGGCGACTCTGTGGAGTCTGCACTGTAAATGTATGTGTGTTTTTCGGATACAACTACGGATATAACTACCGAGCGATGACGCGAAATAATTATCTGCTCTGATGCTATAATATATTGAGTTAGCCGTCTGATCTCTAACAAGGACACGGTTGTGAACTCTCCCCAAAGCAGCTAAATTACATTCCTCCTCATTCGAAATTAATTTTTAAATTGCCATGACTACAACAACTACAGTTCATCGATTAAATTTGAACTTTCATAGATATTTCTTATTTGTTTGTTTGTTGTTTGTTTATTTTAATTTGAATTATTGGTAGCCACCTCTTCTCCTTACTGCTTTTTAGCAGGCGCTAAAAGTTTTCTTCACCGGGGGCAGATGTGAAATATCACTAAAATTAACGTGGAACCGGCCAACATAAAATGTACTTATGTGTAGATTCATCAGTTTCTATAGCTAACGTGATTTGTAAAATTAGTCTGATTCAGTGCTGTCGATTTCCGTTGTCCTTACTGGTTGGGTATATGCTGCCCCTTTATTATTAAGGGGGAGGGGGGGGGCTACGAATTTCACTAAAAGTTCGATGTTGGAAAAGCTAGCTGGTCTTTTGCCACATAATAGTATTAGGTTTAGTGTAAAACAGTTTAAAGTTTGAAAGAATTCCATGCAGCGTAGCGTCCTGTGGAGCCATCAGAAGTCAGTGTTGTCGGTCCAAAGCTCGACATGACACGTACACAAACTTGGCCTCACCCTGGTCGCTATGTGCAAGGCACGGTAACAAAATTTTCAGGAATTAGTTCTGACATATAGTGCTTTGATATCGTGTAAAATAATCTCTAGACCATTGCCTACTTTTCTGTGCGATACGATCAAAGTGCGAAAAATTGGGTGTTGTAGGTCTTTACGGGTGGAGGTTAACTAACTTCTAATGAGCTGTGGTTTACCAAATGAGCCAAACTTTGCTGCAATTAATACTCCAAGTATCTGTCTTAACTTTGGTATAAATGACGTGATTTCGTTAATCACTGCGTTCGCAGTGCTGGATTATATTATCGATATTGCCGCTGTTATTTGGTGCCATTTCGAAGATGTGAGCCAATTACTCCAAAGTACTGTGCCAGAATCGGCTGAAACTTTGCACATTACAGGCCAGTGAGTGTACCAAGATTTGCCGAAAGCTATGTCACCAAACCTCGCTCCAATGTTTAGAAATGCTGGATTGATTTCTCAAAGTATGGATGGCGATCGCTCCAAAAAGCTCTAAGACAGTCGTAAGCGCATACTGAACGAAGGAAGCGTCATATCGAAAAACGGATTTCATATTCGGATTCAGCGTGTCAAATAACCCATGCAACCACCTTTTCGGCGAAATCGGAGACAAAAAATTTTTTGACCCCATTTTTACTGCGCTTAGCTAGCTTTTCAGGCCTAAGAATAAGGGTTATTTCTTAACAAAAGTTTGCTAGCACACTAACCAGAAAACCAAAACCCTTGAAACTCACAGAAAGTTTGCCCCTATTAGAGCCTAATATTTGGTAAAAAGCTGGGGTAGGCTAGGGGCTGTCAATTTTATTAGATCGAAAACGGCGCACGGTCACTTTGCAACTTTTTGCCAAATTTTAAAATTTGAGCTGCTATAGCTGAAGCAGGAAGCAACGCTCGAAAGCCGGAATACTTTTAATATTTAGCACTAGTAACACTTAACATTTATGGCTGAAAGTTTTAGAATTGGTCAAACCGTTAATCCACCAGAGCTGAAAAAATCTTTTTGAAAAATCCCATTTTTCGAACTAAAATTTGTACTTTGGCGTCCTGCCAAAAACGGTGTATATGAGATATATTGTTGCCCACCCTAAACTTTTTTACTTTGATATGTGGGCTAACGTTGGGGGGAAAAGTAGGTCTCTCCGACGATGTCGTGCCAACCCGTTCGTAGCCCCCTCGCCTTAAATTGCTTTGTACGCCACCCTTGGGTCATAGTTGGTTAGATGGATCACTCCAGTGGAAGTACATTTAGTTTCAGTCGTTACTTAAGTAAGGTTCACAGCTCGGGATTTACCTTAGGCCACGGCTTCGCATTATCACCTGTAATCTAACATATTAGGATCTGGTATTTTACTGACGCTGCCGGAGGATTATTACTTACTTTATACTGATGCCTATACTATGCTATGCCTATGCTCTATACTTTAGTACTGATTTACTACCAGGTTGTATGTAACTGAAGGAAGTTTTAGCTATAGTTAGAAAGGAAGATGTAGTAATAAACGGAAAATGTCCTCGTGGATTGGTGTAAACAAAGATGCTCTTTAAACGTACCTTGCGAAGCCAGTGTACTGCGATTAAATGTCACAGTTCTATCCTACTTTAATAATGACCTACGTAAAACTGAAGAGAAGAACGAAACTAGCGGGGGTGAAAAGTGTTATACACAGTTTTTGCCCTATTCGTGAATATCGACATAGTTTGTCCGAACAGCACAGCAGGCAATACTGGACGCCATAGAAATTGTAGTCAGTGACTATTTATGCTGTGTCTAAGTGACGACGTTTTACTAGGGCCAATGATACAGAATTAAACAACTGTGTTAACTTGTGATCAACTTCGTAGCAGCCAGACATTAATGACTGGCAAGGCCAGTCATGGGTGAGTTCTCAGCCAGCCTAGGTCCACATGCACTGCCTAGTGCCTAGTTTCCAAGAAAGCACTGTCGCAGAACCAAGGACACAAGAGGTGAGAATGCATACTCTTGTCAATGGTCGAATCAATTTGTCAATAGACGACATATTAAATAGGTGAAAGTATAATTACTCCTATTTAAAAAGCTTAATGCAGCATATGTGACATTTCCTCCTTCGTATAATGGCAATAATTATAGGCTGGGGCACCTCCAGGCAGTCGAGTGAACAGTGCCCTTTTCTAATTTTTTGGAAAACACTTCTCATTAGTTTACTAAGAAAATTCTCGTAAACATATTCACAACTTGAAAAAGGCAAAAAATTGATTTTGAACGCCAAAATGTATTACGTGTATTACGTATTACGCCAATGTTCGATAGATTTCGTGTTAAATTTTAATTCGTGCAGGATTAAAAATCAGAACTAAAAAGTGCCAATTTTGCTGTGCCCAAATTCAGTTTCTGGGCCATGATGTGTCTAAAGAAGGGGCGAAACCAGACCCCGCTAAAATTAAGAAAATTGTATCGTTGGACTCGCCGAAAAACATTGACGAACTTCGCTCGTTTTTAGGCCTAGCTTCCTACCATAGGCGCTTCGTCGAAAAGTTTGCATGCATTGCACATCCCTTGCATAAACTTCTTAAGAAAGCGGTAGAGTATAAGTGGACAGACGACTGTGCCACAGCATTTAAGGAATTAAAGCAAAGACTGGTAACCCCACCTATTCTTAGCTGTCCTAACTTTTCTGTGGAATTTCAACTTCGAACAGATGCCTCTTTGCATGGCTTAGGAGCCGTGTTAGGTCAAATTTCTGAAGCTGGAGAACATGTGATCGCTTTCGCGAGTCGAAATCTGAGAAGTAGTCGCAGATTTTTTATCACGTCTACCAGCAGTTTCGATTGCTGTGGTGGAACAACCCTATCTGAGTGCTATGCAGCTCTCAGATCCAGAACTTTTGAATATGATAAATTACTTGAAAGAGGGCGATACTTGAAAGAGGGCGACTTGCCCTCTGACCCGACCGTGCAGGAGAAAATTGTCCGACAATCACCTCTATTTTTATTAGTAGATGATACTCTCTTTCATTTGTACCCGAAAGCATCGCGAAGGGAGCAAACTTTGCATCGTCAAGTCGTGGTACCTACAGCGTTACGTGAAGTATTATTGCGTGAGTATCATGATAGCCTGTTTGGAGGTTACCTATCTGCAGACAAAACTTATGCAAAATTATACAAAGTATTTTTGGGATGGAATGTATGTTGATGTTCGAAAGTGGTGCGAATCCTGTGATTCGTGTGCCACCAAAAAGTCAGGCCGTTCTATTAGTGCTCCTTTAAGGTGCTGGTATCGCTTTGTGTAAATTTGACCCTATAGGCTTTAATTCTTTATGAAAGTGGATGAAACTTTCCAAATATACTATTTCGGTGCTCTTTAACATTCTGGGACCAGTCCCGCATTTTTAGGTGCAAAGATAAGAAATTTTTGGTTTTTGCCATTATTCTCTCAGCACATAGTCGAGACACCAGATTGGTTGGTATGGCTGGAAAGACGGCACAAAAATGAACATTTTTGCTTTTACAACTTTTGAGCTATCTCTAGTGGTTAAGTCAGTATAAGCAAAAAACGATTTTTGGGGTCCAAAAATGGCCGTTTTCGAGAAAATCAGTTTTTTCAAAATCACTGCCAAATCGTACGGACAATTTTGGTTTATTTATACTCAATCGATACACCGTCCAATTGCGCGTTTTATTAATACCTATTCGCTGGAGTTTGTTGCTCTAAGCTGGAGATTTGGCCGAAAAACCATTTTGGCAAAACTGCGATTATTTTGTTTTGAACATCGATTTCTCAAAAACTACCCAATGGATTCGCGTGATTTTTGGCAGAATGAGAATTCGCACTATTGCGGAGGGACATTTTTCTTGGTTTGAGCTAAAGCATCTCCAGTTGCGAGAAAACTCAATGCAAAGTTGCAAAATTTCGTGCCACCGCACATTTAATGGATTTTCTTGTCCGTTAAGACCTGCTGAGCCAAATCCAAAAAAATGTCCCTCGGCCCACATGTCCTGTATAGGACAGCACAAGAAAAAATTTTGGCCGATTCCACAGTTTTGAGAAATCGATGTTCAAAAATTTTTGGTCTGTATTCAACCTGTCAGATGTCAGTATGTCGGAAAATTTTAGCTATGTTCTGCGGATTTTTACTAGTTTCGTACTGTCATGAGAATCTGCAGATTATAAGCTTTAAAATGATGTATAAAGCTCTTTCCAACTCACACAATTGCGAAAGTTATGGCGTTTCAAAAAATACGTACAAAAGCACTGCACAAAACGATACCAGCACCTTAAATCCGATCCCTGTCGGAGGGGCAATGGACCGCATGGCTGTTAACATTGTCGGCCCACTACCTTTGATAGAAAGAGGTAACAAATGTATAGTAGTTTTTATGGACTATTTAACAAAATAGCCAGAAGCTTTTTCAATGGCAGACGAGAACGCAGAAACTACCACCGCTTTATTTGTTGAACAAATTGTCTGCAGATTTGGTGCCCCGGCAGAATTCTTGTCAGATTAGGGTTCTCAATTTACTTTCTGAAGTATGCAAAATTTTAAATACGGATTGAACTTTTACTTCTCTATATCATCCTCAGACCGATGGTCTGGTGGAGAGATTTAACGGTACTTGGATCACAATGCTAAGTATGTACGTAAATACCAGACAGCAGAATTGGAACATTTATATCCCATATGTATTATTTGCGTATAGAACCTCTCGTCAGGAATCGACTCAGGCATCCCCATTTCTACTTATGTATGGTAGAGAGGCAAACCTACCTGTGGACATTAGCCTTAAACTACCTAAATATCACTTTGAGCTTGATGATTATAAGACACAAATGTTAACCGGTTTGCGAGATGCCTGGGAAATAGCTAAGTTAAATATTTCCGATGCACAACAGAAATCGGCTGCTCATTATAGAGGATATTCGAAAGGTCAACTAAGCCTGGTGACCTTGTGTGGTTGCATAATCCTGCTATTAAGAAAGGACTTACTCCGAAGCTGTCTCACCAATGGCATGGCCGTACACGGTCATTAGAGTTCAGTACCCAGATGTTGTCATAGAACCTGCTCGGGGGAGGAACAGAAAAACGCAACGAGTTCATGTTAATCGTTTAAAGCTTTATCGGGGACCTTCGGTGGAGAATTTAGAGGAAATTATTGATCCAGGAGAGGGTGCTGAAAGCTCCGGCTTTTGGATAACATTCCGCCGCCTGGCACTGAGGAACTTAGATACGTCAGAAGTACTTTTACCTAGCTGTGAAAAGATAGTACGTTTACCCGCAAATGGGGTTGGGGAGCAGTTATTATATGCAAAAGATGATACTATATGAGCCACGCCAGGTGAATCCAGTCATGGACTTCGACCTCGAAGCGGCCTGCAGCGTCCAACCCGTTATCGAGACTAGGCTCTGAACTGACTATTAAATATAAGTGACTAATATGAGTAATGTCTGTATATAGTAAAGTATTAATATTTTAATAGTGTTTGTTATGCGGAGTACTTATTTCCTGTACTCATAAGTCTTACTAAGGTCTTACTAAGGTCATGATTTGCGTGGTTATAATATGTACCTGTACAGTACTCGCAACAATCCGAGCTACATTTTTCGTTGTATTTTTATAGCATAATCATATCGGCAAAGAAGTCTATAAAAGTCAACTACAAAGGACTCGTCGGCACGTTATGTTCTTAAACCCGTTGGTCATCCGTCGTGGGAAGCGCGGCTGATCGAACTGGTGGCCCAAGCGCCGGCTGGTGTCCACGTCATCTGGTCCTTGGACCAGCACAGGGACAGCTTTCCAGGGATGCTACGCTTGGCAGAGGAGCGCCGCTTTGCTCCATCGATACAGAAGGACTTGACAACGATAGCGATAAATATGCCTCATCCCGAGTCAACATCCTGCAATTCGCTTTTTCGGCGAACATAGAGAATGTATATATCTACTGTCTTGGATATATGCGGAGCGAGGCCCATGCCATTCCAGAGGACCTGCTCCAGTTCCTATCTGCTGGGCAGTGCTATTTCGTCGCGACTGGCTGCCATAGCGACGTACAGCGGCTGCACGATACGGTGCCCGTCCTTATCAAGAAGGCAGTAGAGCTGTCCCACTTGGCCACTCTGCTTCCCGGAAATATGTTGCCAAGCTTCCTCATGGCCGGATCATCAGCCTGGAGAATCAGCTTTGGGAAGTGCTGGGAAAGTCCTGCAGTAAGAACAAGAGCCGTCAGCGTAACGGGCTAGACCTGCTGCCGACAGCATCGCAGCTCAAGTACGCTATGGAGGATGCCGTCAACCAATGGATGATTGCTGATAAGTGTTTTCGAACCCTGTTCGGAGACCGTTATGGGTTCAGCGACATTGAGCCCATTCTCAACCAGTGCCAGTGCAGCTTTGGCATTAAGAGCATTCCTCTTGGAGACTCTTTACCGGGCAAGGGACAGACTGGCAATCCGGTCGCAGCGCCACGGATTCAGCTCGGGACCCTTCAAGTCGAGGTCGCCGCTGTTGGAGAGCAGGATACGATCTGATCCGCAGGGATCTCCCAACAGCGTGGAACTGAACGCTGGCTCGCCTGGTGACCTTGCACCGACGGTGTCACCACAGCCGTCGTCAACATCGTACTCTGATGACTCCACGGCGTTCTTTACCCGCTACGGTGGACCCCAGGCCCCTGTGCCTGATGGTGGCCTGGATTCGGACTGTGGTGCAAGCTCAGACAGCAGCTTCCATTCAGCTGTGTCTGTCCTTCCCTCCAGGGAAATAACGGGGTACCCCACCTGGTGACCGTCCAGACCCCGGCCCCTTCTCGACGTTTGTTTGGGGTCCTGATTTACTTTCTTTCTCAAGGCTTCCTGGACGGTGCGGCGATTTTTCCGCTGGCAGACGCGCTGCTGGCGTTTAACGCTGCTTACCCGCATCAGTCAGAAACCACCTACACCATGAGGCAGGACTCTGCCAGATCTCCTGTGTGGCGGGCGGAATTTGTGGTTGGAGGAGTCGGCGTCTCTGTCTCACGGGCTCTCCCAAAACCGCCTTGCAGAGGGTGGGGGAACTCTGCTTCCTGATTGTTGATCCCACCATTGGGCCCTTAGTCCCTCTGCAGTCTTTCGTGGGAGAAACGGACCTCCCCCTGATCCACCTTTATGACAATGAGCGGTGGAGTAATAAGGAGGTCCGCTTCTTTGGCGGGGAATCTCCTTTCAATAATATATACCGCTGCTCGGTAGTAATTAGAGGGACTCGGTTCAACTGCACGGAACAGGCCTATCAGTTCGCAAAGGCCTTGTATTTTGGCAGAAGGGATGTGGCCAAAGCCATCCTGGCCGCTTCTCATCCGGCGGCCCATAAGCACCTGGGCCGTGGCTTCGAGGAGTACTCCAGTACTACTTGGCGTCAAGTGGGCCCAGTACTATATGTACGAAGCACTTTACGCTAAGTTTTCGCAGAACCCAGACTGTCTCGGCATTTGAAGGAGACTGAGTCACGCTTACTCCTTGAAGTAACCCCACGGATCGGTACTAGGGAACGGGACGCAACAGTACCTCTGGTTGGAGTGGCGCCAACCACATAGGACTTCTGCTACTTCTGCTAGACTTCGGCTGGTTCGAAGCCATTTGGCTTAACCAAGACAATACTACATTTGTGCTGATAACTTATTCCTATTAATTGACATTAATGTAAAGTGTTCAACTTTTATTTAAAGTTATATGCAAAAAAGTATAAATGCCTGTTAAACTAATATGTGCAAAAATATGGCTTAGTCGTGATTGTACATACAAGGCTATTTGTGGTTTCTGTATTAGCACTGAAAAAAATATATTCAGTTTAATGTTGAGTGTTTGCAGTTTGTAACCATATTGCAAAATTATGTATAGTGTAAGCATTTTCTTGTAAAGTCTCTGGTAACTGATGCACCGGTTAAATACTTGTTAAAACTGTCTTCTCACAAAAATTAGGTTTAAAGCGATTTATTTCATAGTTTGACGGAATTGAAGTTACTGACCTACTGAAATTTACACAGTGCTAAGAGTCTTTTTCATACTTAACTACATATTATAACGTTCTCCCATGATTGACTATTGTAAGTTGTTGTGAAATGTTATGTAATAATACCTATAGTATATGCTAATAATTGTCGCAGTTAGAAATAGTTGAGTGCGTTGACGTATGTATGCAGATGCTTGCCATTCCTGTGAATTAAAGTCAAGCTGATAGATTAGGGCTATGTAGATAGGTCTTTGTGGGGTGCCTACTTGTCCTAGACTGCCTGATGGATGTTACAAAATATATTTTCTTTTCACCTGGCAGACTGAAAAATCATTTGTAAGAGAAACTAGTATACGCATAGGACGAGCAGTCTGCTGGGCAGCGTGTCTGGATGCTGAAAAACTAGGGAAAATTAAAATGTATTTAAACAGGACTGGTTTGATATAGAAAAATTCATGCCTAGACTAGGCTATGATGACAGGCTCTGAAGTAGGGTTACGGTAGTTCAAGAAAGCTTACCAGGTTTCTATCCTTAAATTAATTTACTAAAAAGGATCGGTTTAACTGTTTGCACGGTGCTTTTACTAAGGCTGTTAGTGGTGGTAATGTATAAGCAGAGGGTGGAATCAGTAAAGTAAATTCAAAATTACCCTTACTTGTGCATTGCTATCCTTTTTCTTTAAGGAAATGGCTGAAGGTAGACCGCCTGCGAAGTGGTCCCATTTCCAGGTTTATTCCGATAATTCTCCTCGGGAAGAAGACACTAAATCGGAAACTCGCAGTGTGTTTGGTGATAGGACGGTGCAAACAGTCGATACTTCTGATATACCATTGTATGAATTTGTAGGGTTAAACTCGATGGGTGATATGTTCGAACGCGTTGATAGGGAGATCGAAATCACGAGGAGGCGCGAGTTGCGGCAACAGAACAGGCTCGAGCTATGTGGCACTACCGACCGCCTGCTCCCCCACTTTATCACCCAACACCCCCCATGCGTGAAGGAATTTTGGGAATCACGGAATCCACGTTTGAGCCTGAGTACGTATATAATAAAGTCACTGAGCGCTACCAACGCTTTGAGCAGCCAATTTCTTCAACCATGAAATTGCAGTTACGTTATTTAGCTGGCGGGTCTGAAATTAGAAATTTTACTCGGTCCCATCATCCCGCCAAAGAAATGTATGCAGTTCCGCCCCCTTGTCCCGAAGTACATCGACCAAGAGTGCGCCTGCCCTTGCCTGATTTAGTACCACGTACTCTTGGTACCACGCACAGATTTAGCTTATACTGTGGGCATAGCGGCAGTACTAAACCGTCGAATCCAAACACTGCTCCGCGGCTGGTTGGAGAGGATCCTGTCAATCCGCCACAGCCTCTTGCGGATTGGGAGCCTCTGCCCCATGGCAGCCGCCACAGCTAGAGCCATGATAGAGTAGCTCAGAATCGGGAGAGTCTTCTGTATTTTCGGATAGAGTCTCGGAAGCCGGGTCGGAACCTAATGTCGCGGGCCGTGGGTTGACCAACGACGTAGCAGAGTAATACACTCTTGGTAATACGCAGTGGATAAAGTTCGTACGCCTCTACAGGCTCTATCTCTCTTCTGAGTCTTCGGCTACTAGGCATCTGATACACAACAAGGCTTCAATGACCAAGACAGGATTACAAGTACAGAATCGGAGGAGAATCACAAGCACGATTTTACTCTTTAGCAACTAGTACCGAGAGCCTAACAAAATAGAAATACAAAGTTGCCCTTTCCTGGCTACCGTAAGACTTTGGCGATTACGAAACACCGAAATATTAAATTTATAATAAAATAAATAAATCTTCCTTTCTAACTATAACTATAACTTCCTTCAGTTACATACAACCTGGTAGTAAATCAGTACTAAAGTATAGAGCATAGGCATAGCATAGTATAGGCATAAGTATAAAGTAGTAATAATCCTCCGGCAGCGTCAGTAAAATACCAGATCCTAATATGCTATGGCTTATGCTTGATTTATTTTTGCATATCGTGCATTATATCTATTTTTCACGCCATTACGATTACTTTTCCAAATTGGAGGAACAATTTTTGCGAAGGGGGGAGATATCTAGCAGACCTAGTAATTAATAGCTAGTTGAAAATACAAATTAGGTAAAAACTTTTAGGTGAAATGATTTGAATTTATTAAACATAAAACTTAGGTAAAATAACTAGTAAAGACATACGGTAGAAGCAGTAGGTAGTTAATATATGTATTAATTGTTGTTCTGTTAGTAATAGTAATGAAGTAATCTGTAATTGTTCGTGTCTGTGTTATATCAGTATATCAGTATTGTCTTGTCCTCGAAATTGTGTGTGTTAGCTTATGATCAAGCTAGGTTCTTCTTTGGAATGATTCCTTCCCTTTCTGTGAAAATTAGAGCTAGAGAACTGGCCAAAAGATTATAGTTTAGTCAGAATTGGGAATTGGATTTGGGATCTTGAGTTTATCAGCATTCCAGAAAATAGAAAGTTCTAGAAGCTTGCTTACGTCAATGGAAGGGCTAGAAAAGAGAAACCAGAAGTTTGATTACCACCAGAAGTGACGAATTCGGCGTTTGCTGTTTTGTGAGGAGTTATAAAAAACAAATGCATTTCAATTTCGCGACCGGTTTTGCATGTTGACAAAATACCACAGGAAAGTTTCATCAGTTTTCACAGCGAATTGAAGTCGCTAACTCAAATGTATACTTTAAAAATTACTTGTAAAATGTCATGTTTAAGTCCCAACAGTCCAATACCAATGTTTCATAATTATTGCAAACTTACTTTTACGGTGTTACGTGTTACTGATTCCAAGTTTCAATAACACGAAACGAAGCATCTAGATCGAAGGTGCAATACAGACTGCGTCTGTTGCTAATGCCGCGTATAAACAGTGCAATGATTCTGCCAAAGGTGTGAATTTCGCACTTTTAACTAGAACATCGTCACTTTGGCTGCGCGAACAAAAGTTTAAACTATTGAGACTTTCGAAGTTACTGGGTCTTACATAGTTGCGGTCGCTCTCAATCTCCTTCAAGTGCCAGTTGCAAACTTCAAGATGCATTATTAATCATGCATTTAATCATCCTGATAAACTCTAATTTCGTAAACAATGTAGGCAACAACAACAACAACATGGGTTTTGTTAATTTTTGCTAGCTGAGCAAAGAATATGGAATTGTGGAGTAAATAACCATTGCCGATGATTTTTTCAATGGTAAACCAAAACTCAATGAATACAGCCCAGATTGTTGCCGGAAACTGACATATCAGTAGTTTAGGATCTTTTTCATTGTCTCGGCAGTTATGCCGTTTTCCTACAAATTGGAGGACCAATTTTTGCGAAGAGGGGAGATATGCAGCAGACCTAGTAGTTAGTAGCTATGAATCCACAATTAGGTAAAACTAGGAATGGTCTGAATTATTAAACATAAAACTTAGGTAAAAGAATCTTACAACAAAATCTAACAACTAGCAAAGACATACGGTAGAAGCAGTAGGTAGTTAATATATGTATTAATTGTTGTCCTGTTAGTTAGTAATAAACTAATCTGTAATTGTTCGTGTCTGTGTTATATCAGTATATCAGTATTGTTTTGTCCTCGAAATTGTGTGTGTTAGCTTATGACCAAGTTAGGTTCTTCTTTGGAATCATTCCTCCCTTTTCTGTGAAAGTTAGAGCTAGAAAACTGGTCAAAAGATTTATAGTTTAGTCAGAATTGGAAATTCTATTTGTGTTCTTGAGTTTATCAACATCCCAGAAAATAGAAAGTTCTAGAAGCTTGCTTACGGCAATAGAAGGGCCAGAAAAAGAGAAGCCAAAAGTTAGATTAGCGTGGAGGATTCTTGGAAAGAAAATAGGAAACTATTTCTGGATTTGAGATAAATTACTGGGTGTTTAATAATCGCCAAAGTCTTACGGTAGCCAGGAAAGGACAACTTTGCAATTCTATTTTATTAGTTAGTCTCGGTGCTAGTTGCTAAAGAGTGAAAACGTGTGATTCTGCTCCGATTCCGTACTTGTAATCCTATCTTGGTCATTAAAGCAAAATGTCACATATGCTGCATTAAGCTTTTTAAATAGGAGTAATTATACTTCCACCAGATTTAATATGTCGTCTATTGACAAATTGATTCGACCATTGACAAGAGTATGCATTCTCACCTCTTGTGTCCTTGGTTCTGCGACAGTGCTTTCTTGGAAACTAGGCACTAGGCAGTGCATGTGTATACCTAGGCTGGCTGAGAACTCACCCATGACTGGCCTTGCCAGTCATTAATGTCTGGCTGCTACGAAGTTGATCACAAGTTAACACAGTTGTTTAATTCTGTATCATTGGCCCTAGTAAAACGTCGTCACTTAGACACAGCATAAATAGTCACTGACTACAATTTCTATGGCGTCCAGTATTGCCTGCTGTGCTGTTCGGACAAACTATGTCGATATTCACGAATAGGGCAAAAACTGTGTATAACACTTTTCACCCCCGCTAGTTTCGTTCTTCTCTTCAGTTTTACGTAGGTCATTATTAAAGTAGGATAGAACTGTGACATTTAATCGCAGTACACTGGCTTCGCAAGGTACGTTTAAAGAGCATCTTTGTTTACACCAATCCACGAGGACATTTTCCGTTTATTACTACATCTTCCTTTCTAACTATAGCTAAAACTTCCTTCAGTTACATACAACCTGGTAGTAAATCAGTACTAAAGTATAGAGCATAGGCATAGCATAGTATAGGCATAAGTATAAAGTAGTAATAATCCTCCGGCAGCGTCAGTAAAATACCAGATCCTAATATGTTATGGCTTATGCTTGATTTAGTTTTGCATATCGTGCATTATAACTATTTTTCACGCCATTACGATTTCTTTTCCAAATTGGAGGACCAATTTTTACGAAGGGGGGAGATATCTAGCAGACCTAGTAATTAATAGCTAGTTGAAAATACAAATTAGGTAAAAACTTTTAGGTGAAATGATTTGAATTTATTAAACATAAAACTTAGGTAAAAGAGTCTTAAGTAACAACTAGCTAAGGCATACGGTAGAAGCAGTAGGTAGTTAGTATATGTAGTAATTGTTGTCCTGTTAGTTAGTAATAAAGTAATCTGTAAGTGTTCTTGTCTTATATCAGTATATCAGTATTGTCTTGTCCTCGAAATTGTGTGTGTTAGCTTATGATCAAGCTAGGTTCTTCTTTGGAATGATTCCTTCCCTTTCTGTGAAAATTAGAGCTAGAGAACTGGCCAAAAGATTATAGTTTAGTCAGAATTGGGAATTGGATTTGGGATCTTGAGTTTATCAGCATTCCAGAAAATAGAAAGTTTTAGAAGTTTGCTTATGTCAATGAGAAGGGCTAGAAAAGAGAAACACAGAAGTGATATAACTAATTCGGCGTTTGCTGTTTTGTGAGGAGTTATAAAAACAAATGCATTTCAATTTCGCGATCGGTTTTGCATGTTGACAAAATACCACAGGAAAGTTTCATCAGCTTACAGAGCGAATTGGAAGTCGCTAACTCAAATGTATACTTTAAAAATTACTTGTAAAATGTCATGTTTAAGTCTCAACAGTCCAATACCAATGTTTCATAATTATTGCAAACTTACTTTTACGGTGTTACGTGTTACCAAGAGTACATAATACATAAGAGTATGACAGCAGGCATACGCTATGTATTATGAGCTCGCTACATCCGATGCGCGCTATCGGCTGACCCCCTATAAATCAGACCCCCCCCCTCACCCCGCCCTTATACATGGCGTCCAAACGGGGGTCGGGCTCATGCTTGTATATTTCATACACAGATGTGAAATCATACAAGCGTAAACCCTATAGCAAATTGGGGCCCCGTTAAGTTTAACATGTAATTATACTAACATTGACCCCGACCCCCCGTTTGGACGCCGTACATGTATAGGGGCGGGGTCAAGGGGGGTCTGATTTATGGGGGGGGGGGTCAGCCGATAGCGTGCAGAGGATGTAGCGAGCTCATAATACATAGCGTATGACGCTTGTCATACTCTTATGTATTATGTACTCTTGGTGTTACTGATTCCAAGTTTCAATAACACGAAACGAAGCATCTAAATCGAAGGTGCAATACAGACTGCGTCTGTTGCTAATGCCGCGTATAAACAGTGCAATGATTCTGCCAAAGGTGTGAACTAGAACATCGTCACTTTGGCTGCGCGAACAAAAGTTTAAACTATTGAGACTTTCGAAGTTACTGGGTCTTACATAGTTGCGGTCGCTCTCAATCTCCTTCAAGTGCCAGTTGCAAACTTCAAGATGCATTATTAATCATGCATTTAATCATCTTGATAAACTCTAATTTCGTAAACAATGTAGGCAACAACAACAACAACATGGGTTTTGTTAATTTTTGCTAGCTGAGCAAAGAATATGGAATTGTGGAGTAAATAACCATTGCCGATGATTTTTTCAATGGTAAACCAAAACTCAATGAATACAGCCCAGATTGTTGCCGGAAACTGACATATCAGTAGTTTAGGATCTTTTTCATTGTCTCGGCAGTTATGCCGTTTTCCTACAAATTGGAGGACCAATTTTTGCGAAGAGGGGAGATATGCAGCAGACCTAGTAGTTAGTAGCTATGAATCCACAATTAGGTAAAACTAGGAATGGTCTGAATTATTAAACATAAAACTTAGGTAAAAGAATCTTACAACAAAATCTAACAACTAGCAAAGACATACGGTAGAAGCAGTAGGTAGTTAATATATGTATTAATTGTTGTCCTGTTAGTTAGTAATAAACTAATCTGTAATTGTTCGTGTCTGTGTTATATCAGTATATCAGTATTGTTTTGTCCTCGAAATTGTGTGTGTTAGCTTATGACCAAGTTAGGTTCTTCTTTGGAATCATTCCTCCCTTTTCTGTGAAAGTTAGAGCTAGAAAACTGGCCAAAAGATTTATAGTTTAGTCAGAATTGGAAATTGTATTTGTGTTCTTGAGTTTATCAACATCCCAGAAAATAGAAAGTTCTAGAAGCTTGCTTACGGCAATAGAAGGGCCAGAAAAAGAGAAGCCAAAAGTTAGATTAGCGTGGAGGATTCTTGGAAAGAAAATAGGAAACTATTTCTGGATTTGAGATAAATTACTGGGTGTTTAATAATCGCCAAAGTCTTACGGTAGCCAGGAAAGGACAACTTTGCAATCATATTTTATTAGTTAGTCTCGGTGCTAGTTGCTAAAGAGTGAAGACGTGTGATTCTGCTCCGATTCCGTACTTGTAATCCTATCTTGGTCATTAAAGCAACGTGTTGTGTATCAGTTGCCTAGTAGACGAACACTCAGAAGAGAGTTAGCCTGTAGAGCCGTACGAACTTTAACGAACTTTATCCACTGCGTTTTACTCTGCTACGTCGTTGGTCAGCCCACGGCCCGCGACAATACAGCACTTCTACAGCTACAATATGGTACCAGAAACTCCAAAAATGGTGGATTGGAGCACAAGTTTTGCTCGAAAAGCTGCTACACTAATCAACTAATTACTTTTTATACATTAACGGGGCCCTCAGATCGAGACGGAAACAGCATCTTTTCCTCGCCATTTTTTGGTTGAAAATATAGTCTTGATTTCACGATAATAATTATACTGTACACGGAAAACGATTCACCAGGTTTCTGTGTAGATTTAAATTGCGAGAGTTAACTTGATGTTGTTATCACTGCCAGTGTTTATGTTTCCGTCCTCACATCTGAAATAGGCAGTGTTGAGTGCAATATCCAAGCTTAGACTAAAGTGGTGGATGAGATCCTGATGTCAACCAAATTCTGAATTTTTTGAATTCCTTTTCCTTATAAGCACCAAGTCATTAAGCTGAATTAGTTACTACTGTCAACTTAATTTAAAAGTTTGTTTTCGTGCCTGTTTATATGAACATAAAAATTTTCTAGTGTTTGTTTCATAGCTTAGCGGGTAGCTAACTTTCAATGCCTTGGTGGGGGATAATCAAACCATTTACGCATAATAATAATAATAGTTATAGGTGTGTTAGTTAGGGTGGGGGGACCCCTCCCCCCAAATGAGGGGGGTCACCGACCCTCCCCCTAAAAATTTTTGCCAACCCCTCCCCCTCCTTCGGCCGACCCCCCCCTAAAAATTTTCAAACCCCTACCTAAATTTTTAAAAATTTTTAGCCAAAAATTCTAATTTTTCAAAAATTTACCAAAAAGTAGCAAAAATTGCTAAAATTCGCTTAATTACCTGAAAAGCGCTAAAAATAGCTGGAAATTAGGAAAATTTTTCAGTTTTTTAACGAAAAACCGATTTTTTGCAGACCCCGCCCCTCGAAAATTTACCCCTCCCCCCTCCCCCATTTTTTGCCAGACCCCACTTCCTACTTTTTTTCAAACCCCCCCCCCCACGGTGTTCGCCAGCCACACCTATGATAATAGTCTCACATGTGCAGGAGGGGAAATTTTGGGGGGGGAACTGGATTTTTCCGGTTTTTGCCAAACAAAGCGGAAAAATCCGGATTCTGGGGTAGGGGGTGACTGGGTGAGGACTGAGGAGAGCAGCATAGGTGTACCTTGAGAAAACGTTGGGGGAAGGGGTAGCCGAAATTAGGGTGGGTGGGGTCAGCCGTTTTAAGGTGGGGACTGGGGTGGGGTCCGGAAAAATAGAATTTTGGGGGGCAAAAAATTTTTTTGGTCAAAAATTTAGAAAAAATTCGCAAATTTGCTAAAAAAGCGTTATTTCCAACTAAAAATCAACAATATTTCTTCGTTTTTGCTCATTTATTCGAAAAAACTTGGATTTGTTGCAAAAATTTCGAATTTTTCCAAAAATTCTCGAATTTTTACTAATTTTGAGGCAAAATTTTCAAAATTTTGAGGGTGGGGTCTGGCAAATTTGGGTGGGTGGGGTCAGGGATTTGGCCATTTGGGGGTAGGGTTTACCTCCAAAATCACACGAAGCCCAATTTTAGAAAACAATTGGAAAAGTTTTTCTAATTGTTTTCCAAAAATTTTCTATAAGTTTACTGAATATTTTCAAATTGTTTTCTAAACTTTTCCAATTGTTTTCTAATTGATTTCTGTTACTTTTTTCTAACGGTTGGCCCACTTTCTAATTGTTTTCTGGAAATTTTCTGGCTGATTTCTAAAAAGTTTCTTAATTTTTTCTAAATGTTTTCCTTAAAAAGTGGACATTTTCTTATTCTTTTCTCATTATTATCTGCATAGATGTGTGGGGGGGGGGGGACCCCCCCCAAATTTGACCGGGGACCCCCTTGCGACAAATTTTCGCCGCGATTTCCCCAGATTTTTCAGACTTTAGCTAGGCCCCCCCCCGATTTTTGGCTTAAAAAGTGGCCAAAAATGGCAAAAAAATCGAAAATTTAGGGGTTTTTTGGGAAATTTGGCGGACCCCCCCCACCCTCCGTCGGAACCCCCCCCCAGATTTTTTGCCCAGCCACACCTATGATTATCTGTATGTTTTCTAAATATACTTCTGGTGCATAGGTGTACCTTGAGAAAACGATGGGGGAGGGGGTAGCCGAAATTAGGGTGGGTGGGGTCAGCCGTTTTGAGGTGGGGTGGGGTCTGGAAAAATGGAATTTGGGGGGGGGGGTAAAAAAATTTTTTGGTCAAAAATTCAGAAAAAATTCGCCAATTTGCTAAAAAAGCGTTATTTCCAACTAAAAATCAACAATATTTCTTCATTTTTGCTCATTTGTTCGAAAAAACTTGGATTTTTGCAAAAATTTTGAATTTTTCCAAAAAATTTCGAATGTTTACTAATTTTGAGGCTAAATTTTTAAAATTTTGAGGGTGGGGTCTGGCAAATTTGGGTGGGTGGGGTCTGGGATTTGGCCATTTGGGGTGGGGTCTGCCTCCAAAATTTCGAGGGTGGGGTCGGCACTTTTCCATTTGGGGGGAGGGGTTCCCACCCACACAGGTACACCTATGTTCTGGTGTTTGCTGTTGAATTGAAAAATCACTACTTTTTCCGCCACAGCGGCGCTGAGGCTCCGCAGTAGTGGCGCAAAGTCGGCTCAGTGAAAAGTGACTATTTTTGTGGTCGTCGCGCAGGTCGATACTTACAAGCTGGGGCTTTTTATATATACACAAATTGTATATAAAAAGAAATCAGACCCAGCTTGTAAGTGTCGAATCGACCTGCGCGACAACCACAAAAATAGTCACTTTTCGCTGAGCCGACTTTGCGGCACCACTGCGGAGCTGAAAGCGCAAAAAAGTAGCGATTTTTCAATTCAACAGCAAACACCAGAAGTATATTAGAAAACATACAGATAATAATGAGAAAAGAATAAGAAAATGTCCACTTTTTTAAGGAAAACATTTAGAAAAAATTAAGAAACTTTTTAGAAATCAGCCAGAAAATTTCCAGAAAACAATTAGAAAGTGGGCCAACCGTTAGAAAAAAAGTAACAGAAATCAATTAGAAAACAATTGGAAAAGTTTAGAAAACAATTTGAAAATATTCAGTAAACTTATAGAAAATTTTTGGAAAACAATAGGCCCCCGAGCACATGTATGGTGGGCAACGAGCGGGTATTTGCACTTACTTACACTTACATTGCACTTATCCCATCCCAAATCTCCGTTACACCTATGCAGACAATCCACATTTTTGCTTGGTTTCAAATTTTTTTCTGAGAAATTTTAGAAAAATATTTTAAAATTTTGACATCTTGTCGAAATTTGCTGATTTTTCATCACTTTGTCTACAATATAAACGGATATATATCATCAGAATATTTTTCTCAAATATATTCAAACGGGAAAAACCCACTTCACTTTTTACTTTGGACCTGTTCAGTTATATATATACAGACACATATAAACTTTCAAGAGTAGCTGTATATACGTATATATATACATGTCAGAAGGATTTGTTCCAAAACCTTGTTTAAAACTTTCTAAAGACATTTGTTTAATATGATATAGGTATGTACTAATTTTTTGTTATATATACAGGTTACGTAAGAGGTTAAGGCTAAGGGCATGCTGTCTCCGTCACCTTTGCTGTGCAGTCTTATTGGCAGAGCAGCAAATCTTGCTAAAATTTCCCTACGACTTTCATCTACCTATCCAATTGATGACAATTTCTATAATCTAACGGATGAACAGAAGCAGGTTCGTTGCTTTTTTGCCTACGTATATATATATATATATATTTAATTATCATTATTCATTGGTATATATCCGTACGTCATATTTAAATACCCTAAAAATAAAATACCCTAATACCTATGTTTATGGAATGTACTTGCGTACGAGTACGAGCCCATGACATTTTCTATATATATGTAGTTTTAGCGCGTGTGTATTTCTGGTGCTTGTTTTGTTTTGTTTCAGCTTCGAGAGACGGTGTATCAGTTTGCTCAAAAGGAGTTAGTTCCGTTTGCTGCGGAATTGGACAAAAATGACAGATTCGATCAGTTCAGGGTTCGTTCTCATACCACCGATATATATATGTGTAATTATATGTATACACTGTTTATTGTTTATCCTGATAAGGTTATGGTAAACCCACCCCCTTCTTGGGATGAAAACCCACCCGCCTCCTGGGTCATGGGTTGGAGCTATGAGCTCCAAAACAGCAGATAGCGCGACCCTTTCTAACCTGTGTATGCATTATTTTGGTCAAGTTATTCGGTTCACTTCTTCTCATTTTCTGACATTTTGAAAATGACACCTACTTTTGGTTCATCCATCCAAAAATATTTATTTCCCCGAGTGGTGTGTTTATTTCCCCAGCATTTGGGTTTTCCCCCGTCGGGATTATTCCCCGCTACTTTTTGCATTAAAACCGGTCTAACGGTACAACCGAGAGAAGTGAAATAGACTTAAAGAAAGCTCTACGTACGCCACGTACGAGGTATATACAGGTCTATGTACATATATGTATATATATAGTTCAGATCTTTTGCGCTTCCCCCCCAGCCCTAACTTTTGATTTTTTGACCAATAACTTTGAAATTTGGTGTGGGTGCATACTGGGGGCTGGTGAATTCAAAAATTCAAAAATTTTAAAATTTTAAAAAAATTTAAATGCTTTAAAATTTTAGTTTTGTAAGGGGGGACCAAGGGGAACCAAAACAGTTTTTGAAAAATGTTGCTGATAACTTGCATACAGGGGTTTTTTGGGACGCTGAGCAAGAATCTGATATCCGATTTTCGATTCAGCGTTTCGTTAGCTCAGTATATAATGTAATGAATGTACTACTAAGCTAAAGTTGTAAGCTTAACACGTAAGCTTATACTGAGCTAACGAAAAGCAGAATCGAAAAACGGATTTCTGATTCGTGCTCAGCGTCCCAGAAAACCCCTGTATATACGCAAGTCATCAGCAAAAATTTTTCAAAAAATTTTTTGGCTCCCCTTTGTCCCCCTTAGAAAACTAAAATTTTAAATTTTTTAAAATTTTTTAAAAAAATTTTGAATTTTAGAATTCACCAGCATCCACTGCGTGTATGCACCCACACCAAATTTCAAAGTTATTTTTCAAAAAATCAAAAGTTAGGGCGGGGGAGGGAAAGCGCAAAAGTTCCTAAAGTTCTCAGCTAGCCCTTATGCTAATGAAAAAGTTCCAGCCACAATCCGACAATGCGGATTTTACCCCCATGGCTATACATTGATAGACTGTGTATATTCTAGGGATTTTTATTGGGGGGTGGGGCAATAAATTTTGAGTGGGTAGCAAAACTTTTTCTAAAAACTTGCTAAAAAACTGGTGCTTTTTACTGGGGGAAGGGGTGGTTGGGAAGCGCGCCCTCCAACCTTTTTGAGTTCCTCCCACTGGGCTTCCCCCACTCACCCTAAGGTTCCTAGAAATGCCACTTTTTAGGACTTTCGGCCAGGTTTTTCACAAATTTTACAGTTTTGCCTTTGCCGGAAATTTTTGGTTAACAATCGTCTATTTTGATGCTCAAACTTAATTTTTGAGCACTTTTAAGCTTAGTTATATCAGTATGTATATACATGTGGAAAACAGACTATTTTTACAGTACTTTTAGCATTTTTGACCCAGTCTATCCCCACCCCCACGAGTGCGGAGGGCGTCCCCCCTCACCTCCCCCCTTATTATTTGCCTACAAAAACCCCAGAAAAACCTCGTTATTTTTCTAACATACACTGTAAAATTTGATTTTTACCGCAAAAATAGGCAGATTTAATGGCCACAAAAAGGCAGTAATCGAGTAAACAAATTTCCGGCGTAGCGGGAAAGTTTAGAAAATGTGGCCTTTTGAGGAATTTTTTAGGGCAACTTTTGTTATCAGAAGGAGCGCCTTGGTAGGATGCGATTGGGGGGGGGAGTTCGTTTATGGGGGTGGGGGCCTGAGTGTTAAATGGTTTAGATTGTAATATAGAATTGATGTAATTAATTAATTAATGCACTACAATTATTGTACTATGTACAATTTGCAGTTTCCAGAATTTTTCTGAATCCGTGCAATGTTGACTTGTCTGCCAACGTACTGCAAATTTCGATTTCCTACCTTTGGCAGAAACATTGTGATTTTTTTGTGTTTTAGCCATTCTGGCGGAAGCTGGGTGATCTAGGCTTGTTGGGCATTACTGCTCCAGGTAATGCTTATATGCTTATCTAATCATGTTCTTATGTTGGGTTTTCTTATTGGGGGGGGGCGCTTTTTGGGACCCCCCCACTCGACCCCTTTCTCCCCCACTCGTCCTCACCCCCACTTTTTGGGCTTCCCAAACCTACTCCTACGAGGTGCCCTGGAATGCCAAATTTTAAGGATTTTTGGTCAAAATTATTTAGTTCAAAATCGTCTAGTTTGTTACTGAACTTGATTTTTTGAGCACTTTTTAGCTTAGTTAGGGCAGTATACATAGAACACACCCAATGTTGGACCGTATTTTTAGCATTTTTAGCGCACATTATTATCCCACCAGTTTTTTTCGTCTGGAGAAAACCCAGTTATATACATACCTACATTGTCTTGTGTGCTGTCTATACCTGACAGATGTGGTTTTGTTCTAATAATTTTTTGTTTAAACCTCTACCACAGTTTTAGCATCTAGCATCTTACCCTCCTGATTTTTGGCCTTTTTTCAGTGGAATATGGTGGGACAGGGGGCGGCTATCTGGACCACTGTCTGGTCATGGAAGAACTGTCTCGAGCCAGTGCCAGCATCGCCCTCTCCTACGGTGCTCATTCCAATCTCTGCATCAATCAGCTGGTCAGAAATGGCTCGGAGGCACAGAAACACAAGTATTTGCCTAAAGTATGTACGTAGATACGTAATGTATACCTATGTAACGTGTGATAGGACATGTTTTTGTTTTGGGTTTTTGGAATACAATTTACAATATTAGAGGGGGGTGGGGGTTTGAATTCGGGATTCTCCACAGTAGTCTGGGCTGGGGTGTTTGACTGGGCAGCTAGGTCTGTTGTAGGGAATCCTCGAAATTCTAAGGAGCATGGACTTTTTTCTGAGAAAGGTGTATGGCCAATGCTCAAAAGTTTAGCTCAAATATATTTTTGTAGCTTTATGTTGGATGCGGATTTAGTGATCTAAACTGGAGAGTTCCAGAGAAGGTTAAGGCGAAGCCGGACAATTTTTTCTATTGTTGGTTTGCCGCTACTTCCGAAGGAAAAGGGCAAACCCTTATTCTCGTCGTGTTATTATTGTGTTGCCCACCTTTCCAAAGGAAGAGGGCAACCCTTTCTACTGTCTGTTTATTGGGTTGTCGCATTTTTTTAAAAAAAAGACAACCCTTTGTTATGGCTAAGTTTCTTTATTTCTTTATTGGGTTGCCGCTTTTTCCACAAAAAGGCAACCCTTTCATCTGGGTATGTCCGTTTATTATTTATTATTGGGTTGCCGCTTTTTACACAAAAAGGCAACCCTTTCATCTGGGTATGTCCGTTTATTATTGTGTTGCCCACCTTTCCAAAGGAAGAGGGCAACCCTTTCTACTGTCTGTTTATTCTTATTATTATTATTATTATTCTTATTATTAGCATCGGGGTCGGGATGGCCGAGTGGTCTAAGGCGCTGGTCAGATCTTCCGATCTTACGGTCGGTGGTTCGATCCCCAGAAGCCACAAAGCTTTCCCGACTCTAGCCAACCCAGCTATCCATCCTTAACTGGTCGGTAAATGGGTACCACTACGGTGGGAAGGTAACAGGAGTCTGTGCAGAAGGGCCGGCCCCCCTTCCACGGATGCAGTCATCATTTGAGGTGACACTCCTGGCTCTACGGCTGAGAATCCGGGGATGAGCACCGGCACCCCATGTCCTGTGGCAGGACGGAGATATCTCCGGGGTAAACCTTTACCTTTTTTTTTTACCTTATTATTAGCAGGTGGGTGTCCCCCCCTAGATCTCGAGATTGGGAAGGGGTACAGGGT
This sequence comes from Trissonchulus latispiculum, assembly GCA_030248195.1. Lineage (NCBI taxonomy): Eukaryota > Metazoa > Nematoda > Enoplea > Enoplida > Ironidae > Trissonchulus > Trissonchulus latispiculum. The sequence continues at coordinate 45,278 of JASAND010032016.1, read as the reverse complement.
TGGTTCATACCTCATTTTGAAGAGCGTGAAAAGAAGGTGTGCATCCGTGAATTTCATCACTCTATCTCCACCCAGTCGACCAGGGCAGGGAATTTAAAATTTAAATTTTTAAAAATCGAAGGTGGTGGTTCTGGTTCTCTGGGAAGGCGATTCTCAAAAGCAGGTGGGTGTCCCCCCCCCTAGATCTCGAGATTGGGAAGGGGTACAGGGTTGGTTCATACCTCATTTTGAAGAGCGTGAAAAGAAGGTGTGCATCCGTGAATTTCATCGCTCTATCTCCACCCAGTCGACCAGGACAGGGAATTTAAAATTTAAATTTTTAAAAATCGAAAGTGGTGGTTCTGGTTCTCTGGAAACGCCTATTATCAGTTGTTTTTCGAACTCGTTAGTCAAGATGAGCCGGTGTATTTGCTAGGACACGGCTTAGAATGGTATATCAAGTAACTTTTAGCGATATTTATTCGAAAATTCCTTATCCCAACTGCCCTTTTATGGGCAACCATTTTCAGATGAAGGTGTCAAAAATGGTCAAAAACTTTTTGTCTCCGATGTGGCTGAAAAGTCGGTCCTAGGGTGATTCGAGGACGCAGATTTCAAATCTGCAATCGACGTTTAGTCAAAATATCGCTTATCCCTACTGCCTTCTTAAGGGCAACCATTTGTATGAAGCAGCATATATTCAAGGTATACTTGAAAAATAACTTATCCCAACTTTCTGCTTAAAGGCAACCATTTGTATGAAGTCGTGCTAACAAAGTGTAATTGGAAAATCACTTATCCCAACTGCCTTTTTAAGGGCAACCATTTGTATGAAGCAGTATTAACAAAGTGTTATATAAAAATCACTTATCCCAACTGCCCTTTTAAGGGCAACCATTTTAGGATAAAGTTGTCGTCATTATTGTATTCGAATAAAACCAATCATATAACAGAAGAACCCATTTCTTGAACGAGAGGCTATCGAAGTCTTAGGAAATAAAGCTCTGACCCAAATGGAATTTGCAGGTGGGCAACACACTCTCGCAGTCGCTAGTTATTATTTAATCTCGTTACCACCCCTGTCCCCCCCCTCTAACTTTTGATAGGGTGGCCCGATTGGGCTGAAATTTTTACGGGGTGTTGGGGGTGGGGTGAAGTGTTGACTGAAGCGCGGGCAGTCCGATATTTCCCGGATTCCGGGAATGGCGAATCCCGGAATTTTTTGGAATGGTAAGGGGGGACCAAGGGAAACGTAAAAATTTTTTGTCTCCGATTTTGCTTAAAAGTTGGTCATAGGGTAAGTCGACCACGCTGATTTCGAAACTGAAATCGAAATTTCCGGAAAATTTACGGATTTCGAGATATTGGACCCGGAAAATTCCGGATTTTGAAAAATTTTTCCGAAAGTGGTCGATATGGGGCTCAAATGAAAGAGCTCGTCGAGCTGAACAACTTTCCTTCTTGCGGCATTTTCCGGAAATGCGTCTAGCGAAAGTTACAGCCGAAAAACTGAAAATCCGGGAATTCCCGAAAACCCGGATTTTGAAAAAGTTTTCCGAAAGTGGTCGATATGATACTCAAATGAAAGAGCTCGTCGAGCTGAACAACTTTTCTGCTTGCGGCATTTTCCGGAAATGCGTCTAACGAAAGTTACGACCAAAAAACTGTTGCATTCTTCTGAAAGAAAACCCGGAACCTAAGGGAAAATGCCGCGGCAACCCATTCTCGCTACTTCGCTAGTTGGGTTGCCGCTTTTTACACAAAAAGGCAACCCTTTCATCTGGGTATGTCCGTTTTTATTATTATTGGGTTGTCGCATTTTTTTAAAAAAAAGACAACCCTTTGATATGGCTAAGTTTCTTTATTTATTTATTGGGTTGCCGCTTTTTACACAAAAAGGCAACCCTTTCATCTGGGTATGTCCGTTTATTATTATTATTCATCATCTCGTTACCACCCCTGTCCCCCCCCTCTATCTCGAGTTTGGGAAGGGGTAGAGAGGTGGTTGATACCTCATTTTGAAGGTCTTGACTTGAACTGCTCCCGGAAGCGCGGGGAGCCCCGGGGGAGCAGAGGTGCTCCCGGAGCACCCCCGTGAGTAAAAATGAGTAAAATAAAAAAGTTGTCCAAATGAGCTAATTTTGGTATCATTCGAAAGCTCTCGGCGAGTAATGAAAAAGTTGTAATTGGGTTAAGGCCTGAAAATGCACTCATTTTGAGTTATGAGGCGAAAAATGGTCAAAAAATGGCCAAAAACGGCCAAAATGGCTCAAAATTGAAAGTTCTCGGATCGGGCTCATATCGGTGTCATTCGAAAGCTCTCATTGAGTATATAAAAAGTTGTAATAGGGCCAAGCCGCCAAAATGTACGAAAATTGAGTTACGGAGCTTCAAAGGGGTCAAAAAAAGTCAAAATCGGCCAAAATGGCTCAAAAATAAAAGTAGCGGAAATCACCTAATATGGGTATCATTCGAAAGCTCTCGTTGAGTAGATAAAAAGTTGTAATAGGGCCAAAGCGCCAAAGTGTACGAAAATTGAGTTACGGAGCCGCAAAGGGGTCAAAAATGGTCAAAATCGACCAAAATGACCAAAAAATTAAACAACTCTAAATATGGTCAATATGGTACTCTATTGAGAGCTCTCGATACGGACTACACGAATCAGACTATACTGGGTCACAACGGTGCCTCTTTTGGGAGATATGGCCATTTATAAAAGGAAAATGCCGCGGCAACCCATTCTCGCTACTTCGCTAGTTTATTTATTATTCCGGTCAACATTTGTGTCCCCCCCCTTTTTCTCGAGATTGGCTGGACCGATCGGGCTGAAATTCTCACCATACTTGTAGGGTGACCTGAAGTGCTCCCGTTTGTAAGGGCATCCCGATATCTCCCGGATTCCGGGAATGGCGGCTCCCGGAATTTTTAAAAATGGTAAGGGGGGACCAAGGGAAACGTAAAAATTTTTTGTCTCCGATTTCGCTCAAAAGTTGGTCATAGGGTAAATCGACCGCGCTGATTTCGAAACCGAAAACGAATTTTCCGGAAAATTTACGGATTTCGAGATATTCGCCCCGGAAAATATCGGAATTTGAAAATTTTCCCCAAAAGTGGTCAATATGGAGCTCAAATGAAAGAGCTCGTCGAGCTGGACAACTTTCCTTCTTGCGACATTTTCCGGAAATGCGTCTAGCGAAAGTTATAGCCGAAAAACTGAAAATCCGGGAATTCACGAAAACCCGGATTTTGGACTTAAAAATTTTTTGTCTCCGATTTTGCTCAAAAGTTGGTCATAGGGTAATTCGACCACGCTGATTTCGAAACTGGAATCGAAATTTCCGGAAAGTTTACGGATTTCGAGATATTGGACCCGGAAAATTCCGGATTTTGGACAACTTCTCCGAAAGTGGTCGACATGGTACTCAAATGAAAGAGCTCGTCGAGCTTAACAACTTTCCTTCTTGCGACATTTTCCGGAAATGCGTCCAGCGAAAGTTATGGCCGAAAAACCGAAAATCCGGGAATTCCCGGAAAAACCGAATTTCTAAGAATTGTCACAAAAGTAGACTATATGGTACTCATTCGAAAGCTCTTAGCGAGTAGGAAAAAAGTTGCAATAGCACCAAAGCCTGAAAATGTACCAAAACTGAGTTTTCGCCCTTTAGATAAGAGGAAAATGGCTGCGACAACCCGTTGATGCCGGTAGGATTTATTATTGGGTTGTCGCATTTTTTTTAAAAAAAAGACAACCCTTTGATATGGCTAAGTTTCTTTATTTATTTATTTATTATTCCGGTCAACATTTGTGTCCCCCCCCTTTTTCTCGAGATTGGCTGGACCGATCGGGCTGAAATTCTCACCATAGTTGGAGGGTGACCTGAAGTGCTCCCGTTTGTAAGGGCATCCCGATATCTCCCGGATTCCGGGAATGGCGGCTCCCGGAATTTTTAAAAATGGTAAGGGGGGACCAAGGGAAACGTAAAAATTTTTTGTCTCCGATTTCGCTCAAAAGTTGGTCATAGGGTAAGTCGACCACGCTGATTTCGAAACTGAAATCGAAATTTCCGGAAAATTTGCGGATTTCGAGATATCCGCTCCGGAAGATTTCGGATTTTGAAAAATTTCTTCAAAAGTAGTCGATATGGTACTCAAATGAAAGAGCTCGTCGAGCTGAGCAACTTTCCTTCTTACGACATTTTCCGGAAATGCGTCTAGCGAAAGTTATGGCCGAAAAACTGAAAATCCGGGAATTCACGAAAACCCGGATTTTGGACCAAAAAATTTTTTGTCTCCGATTTCGCTCAAAAGTTGGTCATAGGGTAACTCGACCACGCTGATTTCGAAACTGGAATCGAAATTTCCGGAAAGTTTACGGATTTCGAGATATTGGACCCGGAAAATTCCGGATTTTGAAAAATTTTTCCGAAAGTGGTCGATATGGGGCTCAAATGAAAGAGCTCGTCGAGCTGAACAACTTTCCTTCTTGCGGCATTTTCCGGAAATGCGTCTAGCGAAAGTTATAGCCGAAAAACTGAAAATCCGGGAATTCACGAAAACCCGGATTTTGGACTTAAAAATTTTTTGTCTCCGATTTTGCTCAAAAGTTGGTCATAGGGTAATTCGACCACGCTGATTTCGAAACTGGAATCGAAATTTCCGGAAAGTTTACGGATTTCGAGATATTGGACCCGGAAAATTCCGGATTTTGGACAACTTCTCCGAAAGTGGTCGACATGGTACTCAAATGAAAGAGCTCGTCGAGCTTAACAACTTTCCTTCTTGCGACATTTTCCGGAAATGCGTCCAGCGAAAGTTATGGCCGAAAAACCGAAAATCCGGGAATTCCCGGAAAAACCGAATTTCTAAGAATTGTCACAAAAGTAGACTCTATGGTACTCATTCGAAAGCTCTTAGCGAGTAGGAAAAAAGTTGCAATAGCACCAAAGCCTGAAAATGTACCAAAACTGAGTTTTCGCCCTTTAGATAAGAGGAAAATGGCTGCGACAACCCGTTGATGCCGGTAGGATTTATTATTGGGTTGTCGCATTTTTTTAAAAAAAAGACAACCCTTTGATATGGCTAAGTTTCTTTATTTATTTATTTATTTATTATTCCGGTCAACATTTGTGTCCCCCCCCTTTTTCTCGAGATTGGCTGGACCGATCGGGCTGAAATTCTCACCATACTTGTAGGGTGACCTGAAGTGCTCCCGTTTGTAAGGGCATCCCGATATCTCCCGGATTCCGGGAATGGCGGCTCCCGGAATTTTTAAAAATGGTAAGGGGGGACCAAGGGAAACGTAAAAATTTTTTGTCTCCGATTTCGCTCAAAAGTTGGTCATAGGGTAAATCGACCGCGCTGATTTCGAAACCGAAAACGAATTTTCCGGAAAATTTACGGATTTCGAGATATTCGCCCCGGAAAATATCGGAATTTGAAAATTTTCCCCAAAAGTGGTCAATATGGAGCTCAAATGAAAGAGCTCGTCGAGCTGGACAACTTTCCTTCTTGCGACATTTTCCGGAAATGCGTCTAGCGAAAGTTATAGCCGAAAAACTGAAAATCCGGGAATTCACGAAAACCCGGATTTTGGACTTAAAAATTTTTTGTCTCCGATTTTGCTCAAAAGTTGGTCATAGGGTAATTCGACCACGCTGATTTCGAAACTGGAATCGAAATTTCCGGAAAGTTTACGGATTTCGAGATATTGGACCCGGAAAATTCCGGATTTTGGACAACTTCTCCGAAAGTGGTCGACATGGTACTCAAATGAAAGAGCTCGTCGAGCTTAACAACTTTCCTTCTTGCGACATTTTCCGGAAATGCGTCCAGCGAAAGTTATGGCCGAAAAACCGAAAATCCGGGAATTCCCGGAAAAACCGAATTTCTAAGAATTGTCACAAAAGTAGACTCTATGGTACTCATTCGAAAGCTCTTAGCGAGTAGGAAAAAAGTTGCAATAGCACCAAAGCCTGAAAATGTACCAAAACTGAGTTTTCGCCCTTTAGATAAGAGGAAAATGGCTGCGACAACCCGTTGATGCCGGTAGGATTTATTATTGGGTTGTCGCATTTTTTTTAAAAAAAAGACAACCCTTTGATATGGCTAAGTTTCTTTATTTATTGGGTTGCCGCTTTTTACACAAAAAGGCAACCCTTTCATCTGGGTATGTCCGTTTTTATTATTATTATTATTATTATTATTATTCTCGTGACCACCCCTGTCCCCCCCCTCTATCTTGAGTTTGGGAAGGGGTAGAGAGGTGGTTGATACCTCATTTTGAAGGTCTTGACTTGAAGTGTTGACTGAAGCGCGGGGAGCCCCGGGGGAGCAAGGTTGCTCCCGGAGCAGCCCCGTGAGTAAAAATGAGTAAAATAAAAAAGTTGTCCAAATGAGCTAATTTTGGTATCATTCGAAAGCTCTCGGCGAGTAATGAAAAAGCTGTAATTGGGTCAAGGCCTGAAAATGCACTCATTTTGAGTTATGAGGCGAAAAATGGTCAAAAAATGCCCAAAAACGGCCAAAATGGCTCAAAATTGAAAGTTCTCGGATCGGGCTCATATCGGTGTCATTCGAAAGCTCTCATTGAGTATATAAAAAGTTGTAATAGGGCCAAAACGCCAAAGTGTACGAAAATTGAGTTACAGAGCCGCAAATGGGTCAAAAATGGTCAAAATCGACCAAAATGACCAAAAATTTAAACAACTCTAAATATGGTCAATATGGTACTCTATTGAGAGCTCTCGATACGGACTATACGAATCAGACTATACTGGGTCACAACGGTGCCTCTTTTGGGAGATATGGCCATCTATAAACGGAAAATGCCGCGGCAACCCATTCTCGCTACTTCGCTAGTTTATTTATTATTCCGGTCAACATTTGTGTCCCCCCCCTTTTTCTCGAGATTGGCTGGACCGATCGGGCTGAAATTCTCACCATAGTTGGAGGGTGACCTGAAGTGCTCCCGTTTGTAAGGGCATCCCGATATCTCCCGGATTCCGGGAATGGCGGCTCCCGGAATTTTTAAAAATGGTAAGGGGGGACCAAGGGAAACGTAAAAATTTTTTGTCTCCGATTTCGCTCAAAAGTTGGTCATAGGGTAAGTCGACCACGCTGATTTCGAAACTGAAATCGAAATTTCCGGAAAATTTGCGGATTTCGAGATATCCGCTCCGGAAGATTTCGGATTTTGAAAAATTTCTTCAAAAGTAGTCGATATGGTACTCAAATGAAAGAGCTCGTCGAGCTGAGCAACTTTCCTTCTTACGACATTTTCCGGAAATGCGTCTAGCGAAAGTTATGGCCGAAAAACTGAAAATCCGGGAATTCACGAAAACCCGGATTTTGGACCAAAAAATTTTTTGTCTCCGATTTCGCTCAAAAGTTGGTCATAGGGTAACTCGACCACGCTGATTTCGAAACTGGAATCGAAATTCCCGGAAAATTCACGGATTTCGAGATATTAGGCCCGGAAAATTCCGGATTTTGAAAAATTTTTCCAAAAGTGGTCGATATGGTACTCAAATGAAAGAACGCGTCGAGCTGAGCAACTTTCCTTCTTGCGACATCTTCCGGAAATGCGTCCAGCGAAAATTACGGCCGAAAAACTGAAAATCCGGGAATTCCCGAAAAAACCGGAATTTTAAATATTGTCCTAAAAGTTGTCAATATGATACTTATTCGAAAGCTCTCTGGGAGTAGGGAAAAAGTTGTGATAGGGCCAAAGTCCGAAAATGTTCCAAAACTGAGTTTTAGCCCGAGCCAATATAAGCACAGAGGAATAAGAGGAAAATGCGCGACAACCCGTTGATGCCGGTAGGATTTATTATTGGGTTGCCGCTTTTTACACAAAAAGGCAACCCTTTCATCTGGGTATGTCCGTTTTTATTATTGGGTTGTCGCATTTTTTTTAAAAAAAGACAACCCTTTGATATGGCTAAGTTTCTTTATTTATTTATTTATTTATTTATTTATTTATTATTCCGGTCAACATTTGTGTCCCCCCCCTTTTTCTCGAGATTGGCTGGACCGATCGGGCTGAAATTCTCACCATAGTTGTAGGGTGACCTGAAGTGCTCCCGTTTGTAAGGGCATCCCGATATCTCCCGGATTCCGGGAATGGCGGCTCCCGGAATTTTAAAAATCGTAAGGGGGGACCAAGGGAAACCTAAAAATTTTTTGTCTCCGATTTTGCTTAAAAGTTGGTCATAGGGTAAGTCGACCACGCTGATTTCGAAACTGAAATCGAAATTTCCGGAAAATTTCCGGATTTCGAGATATTCGACCCGGAAAATTCCGGATTTTGAAAAATTTCTTCAAAAGTGGTCGATATGGTACTCAAATGAAAGAGCTCGCCGAGCTGAACAACTTTCCTTCTTGCGACATTTTCCGGAAATGCGTCTAGCGAAAGTTATAGCCGAAAAACTGAAAATACGGGAATTCACGAAAACCCGGATTTTGGACTTAAAAATTTTTTGTCTCGGATTTTGCTTAAAAGTTGGTCATAGGGTAAGTCGACCACGCTGATTTCGAAACTGAAATCGAAATTTACGGAAAATTTCCGGATTTCGAGGTATTCGACCCGGAAAATTCCGGATTTTGAAAAATTTTTCGGAAAGTGGTCAATATGGTACTCAAATGAAAGAACTCGTCGAGCTGAGCAACTTTCCTTCTTGCGACAATTTCCGGAAATGCATCCAGCAAAAATTACGGCCGAAAAACTGAAAATCCGGGAATTCCCGGAAAAACCGGAATTTTAAAAATTGTCCTCAAAGTTGTCAATATGGTACTTATTCGAAAGATCTCAGAATAGAAAAGTAGAAAAGTTGTGATAGAGGGATAGTAGAAAAGTTGTGATAGGGCCAAAGTCTGAAAATGTTCCAAAACTGAGTTTGAGCCCGAGCAAATATAAGCACAGAGGAATAAGAGGAAAATGCGCGACAACCCGTTGATGCCGGTAGGATTTATTATTGTGTTGCCCACTTTTCCAAAGGAAATGGCAACACCTTGTTATTGGTCTGTGCTTATTGTGTTGCCCACTTTTCCAAAGGAATGGGCAACACTTTGTTATAGGTCTGTGCTTATTATTATTATTATTATTATTATTATTATCCGTCTGTCCCCCCCCTAGATCTCGAGATTGGGAAGGGGTACAGGGGTGGTTGATACCTCATTTTGAAGATATTCACTTGGACGTTGGATTCTCAGTTGGGCAGTCCGATACCTTCCGGATTCCGGGAATGGCGAATCCCGGAATTTTTCGGTTGGTAAGGGGGGACCAAGGCGAAATTTCAAAATCCAAAATTTGGTCAAAAATTTTTTGTCTCCGATTTCGCTCAAAAGTTGGTCATAGGGTAACTCGACCACGCTGATTTCGAAACTGAAATCGAAATTTCCGGAAAATTTCCGGATTTCGAGATATTCGACCCTGAAAATTCCGGATTTTGAAAAATTTCTCAAAAAGTGGTCGATATGGTACTCAAATGAAAGAGCTCGTCGAGCTGAGTAATTTTTATTATTACCATACTTTCCGAAAATGCGTCTAGCGAAAGTTATGTCCGAAAAACTGAAAATCCGGGAATTCACGAAAATCCGGATTTTGGGTCGAAAAAATTTTTGTCTCCGATTTCGCTCAAAAGTTGGTCATAGGGTAACTCGACCATGCTGATTTCGAAACTAAAACCGAAATTTCCCGAAACTTTACGGATTTCGAGATATTCGTTCCGGAAAATTACGGATTTTGAAAAATTTCTCTGAAAGTGGTCGATATGGTGCTCAAACGAAAGAGTTCGTCGAGCTGAGCAACTTTCCTTCTTGCGACATTTTGTGCAAATGCGTCTAGCTAAGATTATGGGAGAAAAATAAACAGAAAAACCTGTTGTGGGCAACACATTCTTGCAGTAGCGCTAGTTGTGTTGCCCACTTTTCCAAAGGAAATGGCAACACTTTGTTATCGTTCTGTGCTTATTATTGTGTTGCCCACTTTTCCAAAGGAATGGGCAACACCTTGTTATAGGTCTGTGCTTATTATTATTATTATTATTATTATTATTATCCGTCTGTCCCCCCCCTAGATCTCGAGATTGGGAAGGGGTACAGGGGTGGTTGATACCTCATTTTGAAGATATTCACTTGGACGTTGGATTCTCAGTTGGGCAGTCCGATACCTTCCGGATTCCGGGAATGGCGAATCCCGGAATTTTTCGGTTGGTAAGGGGGGACCAAGGCGAAATTTCAAAATCCAAAATTTGGTCAAAAATTTTTTGTCTCCGATTTCGCTCAAAAGTTGGTCATAGGGTAACTCGACCACGCTGATTTCGAAACTGAAATCGAAATTTCCGGAAAATTTCCGGATTTCGAGATATTCGACCCTGAAAATTCCGGATTTTGAAAAATTTCTCAAAAAGTGGTCGATATGGTACTCAAATGAAAGAGCTCGTCGAGCTGAGTAATTTTTATTATTACCATACTTTCCGAAAATGCGTCTAGCGAAAGTTATGTCCGAAAAACTGAAAATCCGGGAATTCACGAAAATCCGGATTTTGGGTCGAAAAAATTTTTGTCTCCGATTTCGCTCAAAAGTTGGTCATAGGGTAACTCGACCATGCTGATTTCGAAACTAAAACCGAAATTTCCCGAAACTTTACGGATTTCGAGATATTCGTTCCGGAAAATTACGGATTTTGAAAAATTTCTCTGAAAGTGGTCGATATGGTGCTCAAACGAAAGAGTTCGTCGAGCTGAGCAACTTTCCTTCTTGCGACATTTTGTGCAAATGCGTCTAGCTAAGATTATGGGAGAAAAATAAACAGAAAAACCTGTTGTGGGCAACACATTCTTGCAGTAGCGCTAGTTGTGTTGCCCACTTTTCCAAAGGAAATGGCAACACTTTGTTATCGTTCTGTGCTTATTATTGTGTTGCCCACTTTTCCAAAGGAATGGGCAACACCTTGTTATTGGTCTGTGCTTATTATTATTATTATTGTGTTGCCCACCTTTCCAAAGGAAGAGGGCAACCCTTTCTACTGTCTGTTTATTCTTATTATTATTATTATTATTATTATTATTAGCAGGTGGGTGTCCCCCCCCCTAGATCTCGAGATTGGGAAGGGGTACAGGGTTGGTTCATACCTCATTTTGAAGAGCATGAAAAGAAGGTGTGCATGTGTGAATTTCATTATTCTACTCCCACCCAGTCGACCAGGGCAGGGAATTTAATTTTTCAAAATCATGAGGGGGGATGGCCGAACGTTACACTGTTGGAGACCGCAAAAGTGAGCAAACTGCCCAGAAACCCGTAACATCTGTGTTTTTAAACTCGTTAATCAAGATGAGCCGGTGTATTTGCTAGGACACGCTTAGAATTTCATCGTTCTACTCCCACCCAGTCGACCAGGGGAGGGAATTTAATTTTTAAAAATTTTTGTTGGAGACCGCAAAAGTGAGCAGACTGTCGTCACAGTGCCAGACGGTCTAAATTAGTCAAGATGAGCCGGTGTATTTGCTAGGACACGTTTAGAATGGTATATCAAGTAACTTGTAGTATGTAGTTGAGAATTGCTTATCCCAACTGCCCTTTTATGGGCAACCATGTTCAGGCAAAGGTGTAAAAAATGGTCAAAAACTTTTTGCCTCCGATTTGGTTGAAAAGTCGGTTATAGGGTAATTCGGGGACGCAGATTCCAAATCTGCAATTGAAATTTTTCTACCTTTTGAGAATCTCGAGATATGGCCAAAAGTTACACTGTTGGAGACCACAAAAGTGAGCAAACAGCTAGAAACGCCTGTTATCAGTTGTTTTTCGAACTCGTTAGTCAAGATGAGCCGGTGTATTTGCTAGGACACGGCTTAGAATGGTATATCAAGTAACTTTTAGCAATATGTAGTTGAAAAATGCTTATCCCAACTGCCCTTTTATGGGCAACCATGTTCAGGCGAAGGTGTCAAAAATGATCAAAAACTTTTTGGCTCTGATTTGGTTGAAAAGTCGGTTATAGGGTAATTCGGGGACGCAGATTCCAAATCTGAAATCGAAATTTTTCTACCTTTTGAAAATCTCGAGATATGGCCAAAAGTTACACTGTTGGAGATCTCAAAAGTGAGCAAATTGCCCAGAGACGCCTAATATCTGTATTTTTTGAACTCGTTAGTCAAGTTTAGCCGGTGGGTTTGCTAGAACACGGTTTAGAAGGATGTATCAGGAAATTTTTAGCAATATGTAGTTGAAAATTGCGTATCCCAACTGCCCTTTTATGGGCAACCATGTTCAGGCGAAGGTGTCAAAAATGGTCAAAAACCTTTTGTCTCCGAATTGGTTAAAAAGTCGGTTATAGGGTAATTCGGGGACGCAGATTCCAAATCTCCAATGAAATTTAGTCAAAATATCACTTATCCCAACTGCCTTCTTAAGGGCAACCATTTGTATGAAGTAGTGTTAACAAATTGTAATGAGAAAATTGCTGATCCCAACTGCCTTTTTAAGGGCAACCATGTGTATGAAGCAGTACTAACAAAGTCTAATAGAAAAATCGCTTATCCCAACTGCCCTTTCAAGGGCAACCATTTTAGGATGACGGTGTCGTCATTATTGTATTCGAATAAAACCAATCATATTGATCAGGAACCCATTTCTTGAACGAAAGGCTAGCAAAGTCTTAGGAAATAAAGCTCTGACCCCAATGGAATATGCAGGTGGGCAACACACTCTCGCAGTCGCTAGTTATTATTATTATTATTATTATCCGTCTGTCCCCCCCCTAGATCTCGAGATTGGGAAGGGGTACAGGGGTGGTTGATACCTCATTTTGAAGATATTCACTTGGACGTTGGATCCTCAGTTGGGCAGTCCGATACCTTCCGGATTCCGGGAATGGCGAATCCCGGAATTTTTCGGTTGGTAAGGGGGGACCAAGGCGAAATTTCAAAATCCAAAATTTGGTCAAAAATTTTTTGTCTCCGATTTCGCTCCAAAGTTGGTCATAGGGTAACTCGACCACGCTGATTTCGAAACTGAAATCGAAATTTCCGGAAAATTTACGGATTTTGAGATATTCGACCCGGGAAATTCCGGATTTTGAAAAAATTCTCCAAAAGTGGTCGATATGGTACTCAAATGAAAGATCTCGTCGAGCTGAGCAATTTTCTTCTTGCGACATTTTCTGAAGATGCGTCTAGCGAAAGTTATGTCCGAAAAACTGAAAATCCGGGAATTCACGAAAATCCGGATTTTGCGTCGAAAAATTTTTTGTCTCCGATTTCGCTCCAAAGTTGGTCATAGGGTAACTCGACCACGTTGATTTCGAAACTGAAATCGAAATTTCCGGAAAATTTACGGATTTTGAGATATTCGACCCGGAAAATTCCGGATTTTGAAAAATTTCTCCAAAAGTGGTCGATATGGTACTCAAATGAAAGATCTCGTCGAGCTGAGCAATTTTCTTCTTGCGACATTTTCCGAAGATGCGTCTAGCGAAAGTTATGTCCGAAAAACTGAAAATCCGGGAATTCACGAAAATCCGGATTTTGCGTCGAAAAATTTTTTGTCTCCGATTTCGCTCAAACGTTGGTCATAGGGTAACTTGACCACGCTGATTTCGAAACTGAAATCGAAATTTCCGGAAAATTTCCGGATTTCGAGATATTCGACCCGGAAAATTTCGGATTTTGAAAAATTTCTCTGAAAGTGGTCGATATGGTGCTCAAACGAAAGAGTTCGTCGAGCTGAGCAACTTTCCTTCTTGCAACAATTTCTGAAAATGCGTCTAGCGAAAGTTATGGCAGAAAAATAAACAGAAAAACCTATCGTGGGCAACACGTTCTTGCAGTAGCGCTAGTTATTATTATTATTATTATTATCCGTCTGTCCCCCCCCTAGATCCCGAGATTAGGAAGGGGTACAGGGGTGGTTGATACCTTATTTTGAAGCCCTTGACTAGGACATCTCCGGGAAGCAAGATGGCTCCGATACCTTCCGGATTCCGGGAATGGCGAATCCCGGAATTTTTTGAATGGTAAGGGGGGACCAAGGCGAAATTTCAAAATCCAAAATTTGGTCAAAAATTTTTTGTCTCCGATTTCGCTCAAAAGTTGGTCATAGGGTAACTCGACCACGCTGATTTCGAAACTGAAATCGAAATTTCCGGAAACTTTCCGGATTTCGAGATATTCGACCCGAAAAATTCCGGATTTTGAAAAATTTCTCCAAAAGTGGTCGATATGGTACTCAAATGAAAGAGCTCGTCGAGCTGAGTAATTTTTATCATTACCATACTTTCCGGAAATGTTTCTAGCGAAAGTTATGGCCGCAGATTAGAAAATCCGGAATTTCCGGAAAAAACCGGATTTTCAATAATTCGTTGAAACATGGGCAATATGGTGCTTAATTGAAAGCTCTTTGAGTCCTGGGATAGATTTCCTGAACAGAAATAACTTAAAAAGTATCTAGCAAAATCTATACCCCAAAGGAATGTGTTGTGGGCAACACATTCTTGCAGTAGCGCTAGTTATTATTATTATTATTATCCGTCTGTCCCCCCCCCTAGATCTCGAGATTGGGAAGGGGTACAGGGCTGGTTGATACCTTATTTTGAAGCCCTTGACTAGGACATCTCCGGGAAGCGAGATGGCTCCGATATCTTCTTGATTCCGGGAATGGTGAATCCCGGAATTTTTAAAATGGTAAGGGGGGACCAAGGCGAAATTTCAAAATCCAAACTTTGGTCAAAAATTTTTTGTTTCCGATTTCGCTCAAAAGTTGGTTATAGGGTAATTCGACCAAGCTGATTTCGAAACTGAAATCGAAATTTCCGGAAAATTTACGGATTTCGAGATATTTGCCCCGGAAAATTACGGATTTTGAAAAATGTTTCCAAAAGTGGTCGATATGGTACTCAAATGAAAGATCTCGTCGAGCTGAACAACTTTCCTTCTTGCGACATTTTCCGGAAATGCGTGTAGCGAAAGTTACGGCCGAAAAACTGAAAATCCGGGAATTCACGAAAACCCGGATTTTGGACCAAAAAATGTTTTGTCTCCGATTTCACTCAAAAGTTGGTCATAGGGTAATTCGACCACGCTGATTTCGAAACTGAAACCGAAATTTCCCGAAAATTTACGGATTTCGAGATATTCGTTCTGGAAAATTCCGGATTTTGAAAAATTTCTCCAAAAGTGGTCGATATGGTACTCAAATGAAAGAGCTCGTCGTGCTGAGTAATTTGCATCCTTACCGTATTTTCCGGAAATGCGTCTAGCGAAAGTTATGGCAGAAAAATAAACAGCAAAACCAGTTGTGGGCAACACATTCTTGCAGTAGCGCTAGTTATTATTATTATTATTATCCGTCTGTCCCCCCCCTAGATCTCGAGATTGGGAAGGGGTACAGGGGTGGTTGATACCTCATTTTGAAGATATTCACTTGGACGTTGGATCCTCAGTTGGGCAGTCCGATACCTCCCGGATTTCGGGAATGGCAGCTCCCGGAATTTTTCGGTTGGTAAGGGGGGACCAAGGCGATTCTAAAAAATGGTCAAAAATTTTTTGTCTCCGATTTTGCTTAAAAGTTGGTCATAGGGTAACCCGGGGACGTAGATTCCAAATCTGCAATCGAAATTTTCCTAGCCCTTGTGGATCTCGAGATATGGCCAAAAGTTACACTGTTGGAGACCGCAAAAGTGAGCAAACTGCCCAGAAACGCCTAATATAAGAGTTTTTGACCTTATTAGTCAAGTTTAGCTGCTGGATGTGCTAGAATACCTTTTAAGAGGCTGTATTAAATAACGTTTAGCAATAATTATCGAAAATCTCTTATCCCAACTGCCTTTTTATGGGCAACCATTTAGCAAAGATTGGTCAAAAATGAAAGTTTTTGAATCCAACTGATTTTGGTATCATTCGAAAGCTCTCAACGAGCTAAGAAAAAGCTGTAATAGAGCCAAATCCTGAAAATCTACTAAATTCGAGTTTTGACCCTCGATACGGTGATGTTGCAAAGTCGGGCAAAAATGAAAGTTGCCGGATCGGGCTGATATTGGTATCATTCGAAAGCTCTCAATGAGCTAAGAAAAAGGTGTAATAGAGCCAAGGCATGAAAATGTACGAAAAACTAGTGCTAACCCCAAAGGGAACGTGTTGTGGGCAACACATTCTTGCAGTAGCGCTAGTTATTGGGTTCCCGCCCTTTTCCAAAGGGTTTGGAACCCTATGTTCTGGACATGTTTATTATTCTTATTATTGGGTTCCCGCCCTTTTCCAAAGGGTTTGGAACCCTATGTTCTGGACATGTTTATTATTCTTATTCTTATTGGGTTGTCGCATTTTTTTAAAAAAAGACAACCCTTTGATATGGCTAAGTTTCTTTATTTATTTATTTATTTATTTATTTATTTATTATTCCGGTCAACATTTGTGTCCCCCCCCCCCTTTTCTCGAGATTGGCTGGACCGATCGGGCTGAAATTCTCACCATAGTTGGAGGGTGACCTGAAGTGCTCCCGTTTGTAAGGGCATCCCGATATCTCCCGGATTCCGGGAATGGCGAATCTCGGAATTTTAAAAATCGTAAGGGGGGACCAAGGGAAACGTAAAAATTTTTTGTCTCCGATTTTGCTCAAAAGTTGGTCATAGGGTAAGTCGACTACGCTGATTTCGAAACTGAAAACGAAATTTCCGGAAAATTTCCGGATTTCGAGATATGCGACCCGGAAAATTCCGGATTTTGAAAAATTTCTCCAAAAGTGGTCGATATGGTACTCAAATGAAAGAGCTCGCCGAGCTGAACAACTTTCCTTTTTGCGACATTTTCCGGAAATGCGTCTAGCGAAAGTTATAGCCGAAAAACTGAAAATCCCGGAATTCACGAAAACCCGGATTTTGGACTTAAAACTTTTTTGTCTCGGATTTTGCTTAAAAGTTGGTCATAGGGTAAGTCGGTGGTGCTGATTTCGAATCTGAAATTGAAATTCCCGGAAAATTCACGGATTTCGAGATATTAGGCCCGGAAAATTCCGGATTTTGAAAAATTTTTCGGAAAGCGGTCAATATGGTACTCAAATGAAAGAACTCGTCGAGCTGAGCAACTTACCTTCTGGCGACATTTTCCGGAAATGCGTCCAGCGAAAATTACAGCCGAAAAACTGAAAATCCGGGAATTCCCGGAAAAACCGGAATTTTAAAAATTGTCCTAAAAGTTGTCAATATGGTACTTATTCGAAAGATCTCAGCGAGTAGGGAAAAAGTTGTGATAGGGCCAAAGTCTGAAAATGTTCCAAAACTGAGTTTGAGCCCGAGCCGATATAAGCACAGAGGAATAAGAGGAAAATGCGCGACAACCCGTTGATGCCGGTAGGATTTATTATTATTATTATTGGGTTCCCGCCCTTTTCCAAAGGGTTTGGAACCCTATGTTCTGGACATGTTTATTATTATTATTATTCTTATTATTATTATTCTTATTATTATTGTCCACATTTTCGTGTCCCCCATGTCTATCTCGAGATTGGGAAGGGGTAGAGAAGTGGTTCATACCTCATTTTGAAGGTCTTGACTTGAACTGCTCCCGGAAGCGCGGGGAGCCCCGGGGGAGCAGAGGTGCTCCCGGAGCACCCCCGTGAGTAAAAATGAGTAAAATAAAAAAGTTGTCCAAATGAGCTAATTTTGGTAGCATTCGAAAGCTCTCGGCGAGTAATGAAAAAGTTGTAATAGGGTCAAGGCCTGAAAATGCACCCATTTTGAGTTATGAGGCCGAAAATGGTCAAAAATGGCCAAAAACGGCCTAAACGGCCGTTTGAAGGGGTTTTCCGCCTTTATCTCGAGCTAGAGTCAACTAGTTGGCCTGAACTTTGGCATGTAGGGTGGCACCCGATGCGGGAAGACCCTCCGGGCACCTGGGTACCATAGTGTCACACAATTCGCAATTACTCGATACGGTGCTGCTGCAAATGGTCAAAATTGAAAATGACGAAAACCCCCCAATATGGATATCATTCGAAAGCTCTCGTTGCGTGGATAAAAAGTTGTAATAGGGCCAAGGCGTCAAAATGTAGGAAAAATGAATTACGGGGCCTCGAAGAGGTCAAAAATGGCCAAAAACAGGTCAAAATGGGTCAAAATTGAAAATTGTCGGATCCGGTCGATACCGATGTCATTCGAAAGCTCTCGTTGCGTAGATAAAAAGTTATAATACGGCCAAAGGGGCAGAATGTCGGAAAAATGAGTTACGGAGCCTCAAAGGGATCAGAAATGGCCAAAACCGGTCAAAATGGCTCAAAATTGAAAGTAACCGAAACCCAACAATATGGGTGTCATTCGAAAGCTGTCGTTACGTAGATAAAAGGTTGTAATAGGGCTAACGCGTAAAAATATAGGACAAATGAGTTATGGGGCCCCGAATATTATAAACTCATTCTATAAGCAGAAAAATGTCGGGCGGGAACCACTTGATGCCTTTTGACTTATTATTTATTATTCTCGTGACCACCCCCTGTCCCCCCCCTCTAACTTTTGCTAGGGTGGCCCGATTGGGCTGAAATTTTCAGGGGGGTTAGGGGGTGGGGTGAAGTGTTGACTGAAGTGCGGGGGGTTCCCCCCCCCTTGCGGTATGCGAAAGTACTCGATACGGTGATGCTGCATATGGTCAAAATTGAAAGTATCGGAAACTGCCCAATATGGGGCTCATTCGAAAGCTCTCGTTGAGTAGATAAAAAGTTGTAATAGGGCCAAGCCGCCAAATTGTACGAAAATTGAGCTACGGAGCTTCAAAGAGGTCAAAAATGGTCAAAATCGGCCAAAATGGCTCAAAATTAAAAGTAGCGGAAATCACCTAATATGGGTATCATTCGAAAGCTCTCGTTGAGTAGATAAAAAGTTGTAATAGGGCTAAAGCGCCAAAGTGTACGAAAATTGAGTTACGGAGCCGCAAAGGGGTCAAAAATGGTCAAAATCGACCAAAATGACCAAAACATTAAACAACTCTAAATATGGTCAATATGGTACTCTATTGAGAGCTCTCGATACGGACTACACGAATCAGACTATACTGGGTCACAACGGTGCCTCTCTTGGGAGATATGGCCATCTATAAAAGGAAAATGCCGCGGCAACCCATTCTCGCTACTTCGCTTGTTATTATTATTATTTATTCATCTCGTTACCACCCCCTGTCCCCCCCCTCTAACTTTTGTTTGGGTGGACCGATTGGGCTGAAATTTTCAGTGGAGGTTTGGGATGGGGTAAAGTGTTGACTGAAGCGCGGGGAGCCCCGGGGGAGCAAGGTTGCTCCCGGAGCAGCCCCGTGAGTAAAAATGAGTAAAATAAAAAAGTTGTCCAAATGAGCTAATTTTGGTATCATTCGAAAGCTCTCGACGAGTAATGAAAAAGTTGTAATTGGGTCAAGGCCTGAAAATGCACTCAGTTTGAGTTATGAGGCGAAAAATAGTCAAAAATGGCCAAAACCGGCCAAAATGGCTCAAAATTGAAAGTTCACGGATCGGGCTCATATCGGTGTCATTCGAAAGCTCTCGTTGAGTACATAAAAAGTGGTAATAGGGCCAAGTCACCAAAATGTACGAAAATTGAGTTACGGAGCTTCAAAGGGTCAAAAATGGTCAAAAATCTACCAAAATGACCAAAAATCTAAACAACTAAATATGGTCAATATGGTACTCTATTGAGAGCTCTCGATACGGACTACACGAATCAGACTATACTGGGCCAAAAAGGTGCCTCTTTTGGGAGATATAGCATCTATAAACGGAAAATGCCGCGGCAACCCATTCTCGCTACTTCGCTAGTTATTATTCATCTCGTTACCACCCCCTGTCCCCCCCCTCTAACTTTTGCTAGGGTGGCCCGATTGGGCTGAAATTTTCACGGGGGTTAGGGGGTGGGGTGAAGTGTTGACTGAAGTGCGGGGGGTTCCCCCCCTTGCGGTATGCGAAAGTACTCGATACGGTGATGCTGCATATGGTCAAAATTGAAAGTATCGGAAACTGCCCAATATGGGGCTCATTCGAAAGCTCTCGTTGAGTAGATAAAAAGTTGTAATAGGGCCAAGTCGCCAAAGTGTACGAAAATTGAGTTACGGAGCTTCAAAGAGGTCAAAAATAGTCAAAATCGGCCAAAATGGCTCAAAATTGAAATTATCGGAAACTGTCCAATATGGGGCTCATTCGATAGCTCTCGTTGAGTAGATAAAAAGTTTTAATAGGGCGAAAGGACCAAAATGTACAGAAAATGAGTTATGGGGCGTCAAAGGGGTCAAAAATGGTCAAAATCGGCCAAAATGGCTCAAAATTGAAATTATCGAAAACTGCCCAATATGGGGCTCATTCGAAAGCTCTAGGTGAGTGGATTAAAAGTTGTAATAGGGCCGAGTCGTCAAAATATACGAAATTTGAGTTACGGAGCTTCGAAGGGGTCAAAAATGGTCAAAATCGGCCAAAATGTCTCAAAATTGAAAGTAGCGGAAATCACCTAATATGGGTATCATTCGAAAGCTCTCGTTGAGTAGATAAAAAGTTGTAATAGAGCCAAGTCGCCAAAAAGCACGAAATTTGAGTTACGGAGCTTCAAAGGGGTCAAAAATGGTCAAAATCGACCAAAATGACCAAAAATTTAAACAATTCTAAATATGGTCAATATGGTACTCTATTGAGAGCTCTGGATACGGACTACACGAATCAGACTATACTGGGTCACAACGGTGCCTCTTTTGGGAGATATGGCCATTTATAAACGGAAAATGCCGCGGCAACCCATTCTCGCTACTTCGCTTGTTTATTTATTTATTTATTTATTATTCCGGTCAACATTTGTGTCCCCCCCTTTTCTCGAGATTGGCTGGACCGATCGGGCTGAAATTCTCACCATAGTTGTAGGGCGACCTGAAGTGCTCCCGTTTGTAAGGGCATCCAGATATCTCCCGGATTCCGGGAATGGCGAATCCCGGAATTTTAAAAATCGTAAGGGGGGACCAAGGGAAACGTAAAAATTTTTTGTCTCCGATTTTGCTTAAAAGTTGGTCATAGGGTAAGTCGACCACGCTAATTTAGAAACTGAAATCGAAATTTCCGGAAAATTTCCGGATTTCGAGATATTCGACCCCGAAAATTCCGGATTTTGAAAAATTTCTCCAAAAGTGGTCGATATGGTACTCAAATGAAAGAGCTCGCCGAGCTGAACAACTTTCCTTCTTGCGGCATTTTCCGGAAATGTGTCTAGCGAAAGTTATAGCCGAAAAACTGAAAATCCGGGAATTCACGAAAACCTGGATTTTGGACCAAAAAATTTTTTGTCTCCGATTTTGCTTAAAAGGTTGTCTTAGGGTAAGTCGACCACGCTGATTTCGAAACTGAAATCGAAATTTCCGGAAAATTTACGGATTTCGAGATATTCGATCCGGAAAATTCCGGATTTTGAAAAATTTCTCCGAAAGTGGTCGATACGGGGCTCAAATGAAAGAGCTCGTCGAGCTGAACAAGTTTCCTGCTTGCGGGATCTTCCGGAAATCCGCCTACCGAAAGTTATAACCGAAAAACTAAAAATCCGGTAATTCCCTGAAAACCCGAATTTTAAAAAATTGTCTCAAAAGTAGTCGATATGGTACTCATCTGAAAGCCCTCAACGAGTAGGAAAAAATTTGTAATTGAACCAAGTTTTGAAAATGTACCAATACTGAGTTTTGACCCTTTAGATAAGAGGAAAATGGCTGCGACAACCCGTTGATGCCGGTAGGATTTATTCTTCTTATTGTGTTGCCCACCTTTCCAAAGGAAGAGGGCAACCCTTTCTACTGTCTGTTTATTGTGTTGCCCACTTTTCCAAAGGAAATGGCAACACCTTGTTATTGGTCTGTGCTTATTATTATTATCCGTCTGTCCCCCCCCTAGATCTCGAGATTGAGAAGAGGTACAGGGGTGGTTGATACCTTATTTTGAAGCCCTTGACTAGGACATCTCTTGGAAGCAAGATGGTTCCGAAATTCCGGGTTTTGGAAATTCGGATTTTTTCGGATGGTAAGGGGGGGCCAAGGCGAAATTTCGAAAATCCAAAATTTGGTCAAAAATTTTTTATCTCCGATTTGGCTCAAAAGTCGGTCATAGGGTAATTCGACCACGCTGATTTCGAAACTAAAATCGAAATTTCCGGAAAATTTTCGGATTTCGAGATATTTGATCCGGAAAATTCCGGATTTTGAAAAATTTCTCCAAAAGTGGTTGATATGGTACTCAAATGAAAGAGCTCGTCGAGCTGGGTAGTTTTTATCATTACCATATTTTCCGGAAATTTTTCTAGCGAAAGTTATGGCCGCAAATTGGAAAATCCGGAATTTCCGGAAAAAACCGGATTTTCAAAAATTCGTTGAACATGGGCAATATGGTACTTAATTGAAAGCTCTTTGAGTCATGGGACAGATTTCCTGAACAGAAACAGCTTAAAAGGTGTCTAGCAAAATTTATACCCCAAAGGGATGTGTCGTGGGCAACACATTCTTGCAGTAGCGCTAGTTCTTCTTATTGGGTTCCCGCCCTTTTCCAAAGGGTTTGGAACCCTATGTTCTGGACATGTTTATTGGGTTGTCGCATTTTTTTTAAAAAAAAGACAACCCTTTGATATGGCTAAGTTTCTTTATTTATTGGGTTCCCGCCCTTTTCCAAAGGGTTTGGAACCCTATGTTCTGGACATGTTTATTATTATTATTATTATTATTATTATTATTATTCTTATTCTTATTATTGTTCACATTTTCGTGTACCCCCCCTCTATCTCGAGATTGGAAAGGGGTAGAGAGGTGGTTGATACCTCATTTTGAAGGTCTTGACCTGAACTGCTCCCGGAAGCGCGGGGAGCCCCGGGGGAGCAGAGGTGCTCCCGGAGCACCCCCGTGAGTAAAAATGAGTAAAATAAAAAAGTTGTCCAAATGAGCTAATTTTGGTATCATTCGAAAGCTCTCGTCGAGCCATGAAAAAGTTGTAATTGGGTCAAGGCCTGAAAATGTACCTATTTTGAGTTATGAGGCGAAAAAGGGTCAAAATTGGCCAAAAACGGCCAAAACGGCCGTTTGAAGGGGTTTTCCGCCTTTATCTCGAGCTAGAGTCAACTAGTTGACCTGAAATTTTGCTTGTAGGGTGGCACCCGATGCGGGTAGACCCTCCGGGCACCTGGGCACCATAGTGTCACACAATTCGCAATTACTCGATACGGTGGTGCTGCAAATGGTCAAAATTGAAAGTGATAGAAACCCCCCAATATGGGTATCATTCGAAAGCTCTCGTTGCGTAGGTAAAAAGTTGTAATAGTGGTAAAGCGCCAAAATGTAGGAGAAATGAGTTACGGAGCCTCAAAGGGGTCAAAAATGGCCAGAAACAGGTCAAAATGGGTCAAAATTGAAAATTGTCGGATCCGATCGATACCGATGTCATTCGAAAGCTCTCGTTGAGTAGATAAAAAGTTGTAATAGGACCGAAGCTCCAAAATGTAGGACAAATGAGTTACGGGGCCCCAAAAGGGTCAAAAATGGTTAAAACCGGTCAAAATGGGTCAACATTGAAAATTGTCGGATCCGATTAATACTGGTGTCATTCGAAAGCTCTCGTTGCGTAGATAAAAAGTTGTAATAGGGCCAAAGCGCCAAAATGTAGGACAAATGAGTAACGGGGCCTCAAATGGGTCAAAAATGGCCAAAACCGGCCAAAATGGGTCAAAATTGAAAGTAACCGAAACCCAACAATATGGTTGTTATTCGAAAGCTCTCCTTGCGTAGATAAAAAGTTGTAATAGGGCTAACTTGTCAAAATATAGGACAAATGAGTTATGGGGCCCCGAATATTATAAACTCATTCTATAAGCAGAAAAATGTCGGGCGGGAACCACTTGATGCCTTTTGACTTATTGGGTTCCCGCCCTTTTCCAAAGGGTTTGGAACCCTATGTTCTGGACATGTTTATTATTATTATTCTTATTATTATTCTTATTCTTATTATTATTGTCCACAATTTCGTGTCCCCCCTGTCTATCTCGAGATTGGAAAGGGGTAGAGAGGTGGTTAATACCTCATTTTGAAGGTCTTGACTTGAACTGCTCCCGGAAGCGCGGGGAGCCCCGGGGGAGCAGAGGTGCTCCCGGAGCACCCCCATGAGTAAAAATGAGTAAAATAAAAAAGTTGTCCAAATGAGCTAATTTTGGTATCATTCGAAAGCTCTCGGCGAGTAATGAAAAAGTTGTAATAGGGTCAAGGCCTGAAAATGCACCCATTTTTAGTTATGAGGCCGAAAATGGTCAAAAATGGCCAAAAACGGCCAAAACGGCCGTTTGAAGGGGTTTTCCGCCTTTATCTCGAGCTAAAGTCAACTAGTTGGCCTGAAATTTGGCATGTAGGGTGGCACCCGATGCGGGAAGACCCTCCGGGCACCTGGGTACCATAGTGTCACACAATTCGCAATTACTCGATACGGTGATGCTGCAAATGGTCAAAATTGAAAGTGACGAAAACCCCCCCAATATGGATATCATTCGAAAGCTCTCGTTGCGTGGATAAAAAGTTGTAATAGGGCCAAGGCGTCAACGACGAGATCATACTGGTCTTGACATTGATGCCATAGCTGGGGAGGTTTCCGACAACTTTTAGTTTTTGACCTATTTTGACCTGTTTTTGGCCATTTTTGACTCCTTTGAGGCTCCGTAACTCATTTTTCCTACATTTTGACGCCTTGTTTCTATTACAACTTTTTATCCACGCAACGAGAGCTTTCGAATGATACCCATATTGGGGGGTTTCCGTCACTTTCAGTTTTGACCATTTGCAGCATCACCGTATCGAGTAATTGCGAATTGTGTGACACTATGGAACCCAGGTGCCCGGAGGGTCCTTCCCGCATCGGGTGTCACCCTACATGCAAAATTTCAGGCCAACTAGTTGACTCTAGCTCGAGATAAAGGCGGAAAACCCCTTCAAACGGCCGTTTTGGCCGTTTTTGGCCATTTTTGACCCTTTTTCGCCTCATAACTCAAAATAGGTACATTTTCAGGCCTTGACCCAATTACAACTTTTTCATTACTCGCCGAGAGCTTTCGAATGATACCAAAATTAGCTCATTTGGACAACTTTTTTATTTTACTCATTTTTTACTCACGAGGGTGCTCTGGGAGCACCTCTACACCCCGGGGCTCCCCGCGCTTCCGGGAGCAGTTCAGGTCCATGCGCAACTCCACTGCAAATTTCAGCCCGATCGGCCCACCCAAACTCGAGATAGACAGGGGGGTACACGAAAATGTGAACAATAAGAAGAAAAATATATAATAATAATAATAATAATAATAAACATGTCCAGAACATAGGGTTCCAAACCCTTTGGAAAAGGGCGGGAACCCAATAATAAGGTGGTTAATAATATTCAAGAATAAACATGTCCAGAACATAGGGTTCCAAACCCTTTGGAAAAGGGCGGACCCAATAACTAGCGCTACTGCAAGAATGTGTTGCCCACGACACATCCCTTTGGGGTATAAATTTTGCTAGACACCTTTTAAGCTGTTTCTGTTCAGGAAATCTGTCCCAGGACTCAAAGAGCTTTCAATTAAGTACCATATTGCCCATGTTTCAACGAATTTTTGAAAATCCGGTTTTTTCCGGAAATTCCGGATTTTCCAATCTGCGGCCATAACTTTCGCTAGAAATATTTCCTGAAAATATTGTAATGATAAAAATTGCCCAGCTCGACGAGCTCTTTCATTTAAGTACCATATCGACCACTTTTGGAGAAATTTTTCAAAATCCGGAATTTTCCGGGTCCAATATCTCGAAATCCGTAAAATTTCCGGAAATTTCGATTCCAGTTTTGAAATCAGCGTGGTCGAATTACCCTATGACCGACTTTTGAGCCAAATCGAACACAAAAATTTTTTGACCAAATTTTGGATTTTTGAAATTTCGCCTTGGTCCCCCCTTACCACCCGAAAAAATCCGAATTTTCAAAACCCTGAATTTCGGAACCATCTTGCTTCCGGGAGATGTCCTAGTCAAGGGCTTCAAAATAAGGTATCAACCACCCCTGTACCTCTTCTCAATCTCGAGATCTAGGGGGGGACAGACGGATAATAATAAGCACAGACCAATAACAAGGTGTTGCCATTTCCTTTGGAAAAGTGGGCAACACAATAATAATAAATCCTACCGGCATCAACGGGTTGTCGCAGCCATTTTTCCTCTTATCTACTGGGCCAAAACTCAGTTTTGGCACATATGCAAGATTTCGCCCTATTACAGCTTTCTCTCAGCTCGATGAGAGCTTTCGAATGATACCAAAATTAGCTCATTTGGACAACTTTTTTATTTTACTCATTTTTACTCACGGGGCTGCTCCGGGAGCACCTCTGCTCCCCCGGGGCTCCCCGCGCTTCCGGGAGCAGTTCAAGTCAAGACCTTCAAAATGAGGTATCAACCACCTCTCTACCCCTTCCCAATCTCGAGATAGACAGGGGGTACACGAAAATGTGAACAATAATAATAAGAATAAGTCAAAAGGCATCAAGTGGTTCCCGCCCGACATTTTTCCGTTTATACAAAGAGCTTATCTATTTCCTGGAGAAGTATCTTTGCGTCTATTACAACTGTTTCCCAGCTCATCAAGAGCTTTCGATTGATACCACTACAAGCTCGATTGGACAAAGTTCAATTTTCACTCATTTTGACCAATCTGGCGATTTTTGCCCCATTCGAAGGCTCGTAGCTTTTTTCTCACACTTTGACGCGATGAGCCTATTACAACATTTTATCTACGCAACGAGAGCTTTCGAATGATACCCATATTAACCCAATCGGACAACTTTCAATTTTGACCCATTTTGACCGTTTTTGGCCATTTTTGGCCCATTTAAGGCCCCGTAACTCATTTCTCCTACATTTTGGCGCTTTACCCCTATTACAACTTTTTACCTACGCAACGAGAGCTTTCGAACGATACCCATATTGGGAGGTTTCCGACAACTTTTAGTTTTTGACCTATTTTGACCTGTTTTTGGCCATTTTTGACTCCTTTGAGGCTCCGTAACTCATTTTTCCTACATTTTGACGCCTTGTTTCTATTACAACTTTTTATCCACGCAACGAGAGCTTTCGAATGATACCCATATTGGGGGGTTTCCGTCACTTTCAGTTTTGACCATTTGCAGCATCACCGTATCGAGTAATTGCGAATTGTGTGACACTATGGAACCCAGGTGCCCGGAGGGTCTTCCCGCATCGGGTGTCACCCTACATGCAAAATTTCAGGCCAACTAGTTGACTCTAGCTCGAGATAAAGGCGGAAAACCCCTTCAAACGGCCGTTTTGGCCGTTTTTGGCCATTTTTGACCATTTTTCGCCTCATAACTCAAAATAGGTACATTTTCAGGCCTTGACCCAATTACAACTTTTTCATTACTCGCCGAGAGCTTTCGAATGATACCAAAATTAGCTCATTTGGACAACTTTTTTATTTTACTCATTTTTACTCACGAGGGTGCTCTGGGAGCACCTCTGCACCCCCGGGGCTCCCCGCGCTTCCGGGAGCAGTTCAGGTCCATGCGCAACTCCACTGCAAATTTCAGCCCGATCGGCCCACCCAAACTCGAGATAGACAGGGGGGACACGAAAATGTGAACAATAAGAAGAAAAATAAACATGTCCAGAACATAGGGTTCCAAACCCTTTGGAAAAGGGCGGGAACCCAATAATAATAATAATATTAAGAATAAACATGTCCAGAACATAGGGTTCCAAACCCTTTGGAAAAGGGCGGGAACCCAATAACTAGCGCTACTGCAAGAATGTGTTGCCCACGACACATCCCTTTGGGGTATAAATTTTGCTAGACACCTTTTAAGCTGTTTCTGTTCAGGAAATCTGTCCCAGGACTCAAAGAGCTTTCAATTAAGTACCATATTGCCCATGTTTCAACGAATTTTTGAAAATCCGGTTTTTTCCGGAAATTCCGGATTTTCCAATCTGCGGCCATAACTTTCGCTAGAAATATTTCCTGAAAATATTGTAATGATAAAAATTGCCCAGCTCGACGAGCTCTTTCATTTAAGTACCATATCGACCACTTTTGGAGAAATTTTTCAAAATCCGGAATTTTCCGGGTCCAATATCTCGAAATCCGTAAAATTTCCGGAAATTTCGATTCCAGTTTTGAAATCAGCGTGGTCGAATTACCCTATGACCGACTTTTGAGCCAAATCGAACACAAAAATTTTTTGACCAAATTTTGGATTTTTGAAATTTCGCCTTGGTCCCCCCTTACCACCCGAAAAAATCCGAATTTTCAAAACCCTGAATTTCGGAACCATCTTGCTTCCGGGAGATGTCCTAGTCAAGGGCTTCAAAATAAGGTATCAACCACCCCTGTACCTCTTCTCAATCTCGAGATCTAGGGGGGGACAGACGGATAATAATAAGCACAGACCAATAACAAGGTGTTGCCATTTCCTTTGGAAAAGTGGGCAACACAATAATAATAAATCCTACCGGCATCAACGGGTTGTCGCAGCCATTTTTCCTCTTATCTACTGGGCCAAAACTCAGTTTTGGCACATATGCAAGATTTCGCCCTATTACAGCTTTCTCTCAGCTCGATGAGAGCTTTGGATGATACCAAAATTAGCAGGATTCGGCAACTTTGATTTTTGACCGATTTTAAAAATATCAGCGTATCGAGGGTCAAAACGCAATTTTGCTACATTTGCAAGATTTGGCCCTATTACAACTTTTTCTCAGCTCGATGAGAGCTTTCGAATGATACCAATATTGCCCCGAACCGACAGCTTTCAATTTTGACCATATTTGCATAATGGTTGCCCATAATAGGGCAGTTGGGACAAGAGATTTTCGATAATTATTGCTAAACGTTATTTAATACAACCTGTTAAAAGGTATTCTAGCAACTCCACCAGCTCAACTTGACTAACAAGGTCAAAAACTCTTATACTCGGCATTTCTGGGCAGTTTGCTCACTTTTGCGGTCTCCAACAGTGTAACTTTTGGCCATATCTCGAGATCCACAAGGGTTAGAAAAATTTCAATTGCAGATTTGGAATCTACGTCCCCGGGTTACCCTAGGATCAACTTTTGAACCAAATCGGAGACAAAAAATTTTTGACCATTTTTTAGAATCGCCTTGGTCCCCCCTTACGATTTTAAAAATTCCGAGAGTCGCCATTCCCGGAATCCGGGAGATATCGGGCTGCCCCCACTTCCGGTACCACTTCATGCCACCCTACTACTATGGTGAGAATTTCAGCCCGATCGGTCCAGCCAATCTCGAGAAAAAGGGGGGGACAAAGTGTTGACCGGAATAATAAATAAACTAGCGCTACTGCAAGAATGTGTTGCCCACGACACATTCCTTTGGGGTATAAATTTTGATAGACACCTTTTAAGCTGTTTCTGTTCAGGAAATCTGTCCGAGGACTCAATGAGCTTTCAATTAAGTACCATATTGCCCATGTTTCAACGAATTTTTGAAAATCCGGTTTTTTCCGGAAATTCCGGATTTTCCAATCTGCGCCCATAACTTTCGCTAGAAATATTTCCGGAAAATATGGTAAGGATAATTAAACATTACCCAGCTCGACGAGCTCTTTCATTTAAGTACCATATCTACCACTTTTGGAGAAATTTTTCAAAATTCGGAATTTTCCGGGTCTTATATCTCGAAATCTGTAAATTTTCCGGAAATTTCGATTTCAGTTTCGAAATCAGCGTGGTCGAATTACCCTATGACCGACTTTTGAGCGAAATCGGAGACAAAAAATTTTAGACCAAATTTTGGATTTTCGAAATTTCGCCTTGGTCCCCCCTTACCATCCGAAAAAATCCGAATTTTCAAAACCCGGAATTTCGGAACCATCTTGCTTCCGGGAGATGTCCTGGTCAAGGGCTTCAAAATAAGGTATCAACCATCCCAGTACCCCTTCCCAATCTCGAGATCTAGGGGGGGCAGACGGATAATAATAATAAGCACAGACCAATAACAAGGTGTTGCCATTTCCTTTGGAAAAGTGGGCAACACAACTAGCGACTGCGAGAGTGTGTTGCCCACCTGCACATTCCATTTAGGTCACAGCTTTATTTCCTAAGACTTTGATAGCCTCTCGTTCAAGAAATACGTGCTTCTGCAATATGCTTGGTTTTATTCGAATACAATAATGACGACACCTTCATCCTAAAATGGTTGCCCTTAGAAGGGCAGTTGGGATAAGTGATTTTTATATTACACTTTGTTAACACTACTTCATACAAATGGTTGCCCTTAAAAAGGCAGTTGGGATAATTACGAATTACCTTATAACCGACTTTTCAACCAAATCGGAGACAAAAAGTTTTTGACCATTTTTGACACCTTTACCTGAACATGGTTGCCCATAAAAGGGCAGTTGGGATAAGCAATTTTCAACTACATATCGCTAAAAGTTACTTGATATACCATTCTAAGCGTGTCCTAGCAAATACACCGGCTCATCATGACTAACTAGTTCAAAAAACACGGATATTAGGTGTTTCTGGGCAGTTTGCTGAATTTTGCGGTCTCCAACAGTGTAACTTTTGGCCATATCTCGAGATTCTCAAAAGGTAGAAAAATTTCGATTGCAGATTTGGAATCTGCGTCTCCGAATTACCTTATAACCGCCTTTTCAACCAAATCGGAGACAAAAAGGTTTAGACCGTCTGGCACTGTGACGACAGTCTGCTCACTTTTGCGGTCTCCAACATCAATTTTTAAAATTTAAATTCCCTGCCCTGGTCGACTGGGTGGGGGTAAAGCGATGAAATTCACGGATGCACACCTTCTTTTCACGCTCTTCAAAATGAGGTATGAACCAACCCTGTACCCCTTCCCAATCTCGAGATCTAGGGGGGGGGACACCCACCTGCTAATAATAATAATAATAATAAGAATAATAATAATAATAATAAACATACAATAGTAATGGTTGCCCTTTTTCCTTTGGAAAGGTGGGCAACACAATAATAAACAGACAGTAGAAAGGGTTGCCCTTTTTCCTTTGGAAAGGTGGGCAACACAACTAGCGCTACTGCAAGAATGTGTTGCCCACGACACATTCCTTTGGGGTATAAATTTTGATAGACACCTTTTAAGCTGTTTCTGTTCAGGAAATCTGTCCGAGGACTCAATGAGCTTTCAATTAAGTACCATATTGCCCATGTTTCAACGAATTTTTGAAAATCCGGTTTTTTCCGGAAATTCCGGATTTTCCAATCTGCGGCCATAACTTTCGCTAGAAATATTTCCGGAAAATATTGTAAGGATAAAAATTGCCCAGCTCGACGAGCTCTTTCATTTAAGTACCATATCGACCACTTTTGGAGAAATTTTTCAAAATCCGGAATTTTCCGGGTCCAATATCTCGAAATCCGTAAATTTTCCTGAAATTTCGATTCCAGTTTCGAAATCAGCGTGGTCGAATTATTCTATGACCGACTTTTGAGCCAAATCAAACACAAAAAATTTTTGACCAAATTTTGGATTTTTGAAATTTCGCCTTGGTCCCCCCTTACCACCCGAAAAAATCCGAATTTTCAAAACCCGGAATTTCGGAACCATCTTGCTTCCGGGAGATGTCCTAGTCAAGGGCTTCAAAACAAGGTATCAACCACCCCTGCACCTCTTCTCAATCTCGAGATCTAGGGGGGGGACAGACGGATAATAATAATAAGCACAGACCAATAACAAGGTGTTGCCATTTCCTTTGGAAAAGTGGGCAACACAACAAGCTTATTTGCATGAATGGGTTGCCGCTGCATTTTTCTTCTTATCAACAAGTCAATTTTCAGTGTCGAGTACCACGAAATCCGTAAATTTTCCGGAAATCTCAATTTCAGTTTCGAAATCAGCGCCATCGAATTAGTCTATGACCAACTTTTAAGCAAAATTGGAGACAAAACATTTTTTGGTCCAAAATCCGGGTTTTCGGGAATTCCCGGATTTTCAGTTTTTCGGCCATAACTTTCGCTAGGCGCATTTCCGGAAAATGTCGCAAGAAGGAAAGTTGTTCAGCTCGACGAGCTCTGTCATTTGAGTACCATATCGACCACTTTCGGAAAATTTTTTCAAAATCCGGAATTTTCCGGGTCCAATATCTCGAAATCCGGAAATTTACCGGAAATTTCGATTTCAGTTTCGAAATCAGCGTGGTCGAGTTACCCTATGACCAACTTTTGAGCGAAATCGGAGACAAAAAATTTTTTGTCCAAAATCCGGGTTTTCGGGAATTCCCGGATTTTCTGTTTTTCAGCCATAACTTTCGTTAGGCACATTTCCGGAAAATTTCGCAAGAAGGAAAGTTGTTCAGCTCGACGAGCTCTTTCATTTGAGTACCATATCGACCACTTTCGGAAAATTTTTTCAAAATCCGGAATTTTCCGGGTCCAATATCTCGAAATCCGTAAATTTTCCGGAAATTTCGATTTCAGTTTCGAAATCAGCGTGGTCGAATTATTCTATGACCAACTTTTAAGCAAAATCGGAGACAAAAAATTTTTACGTTTCCCTTGGTCCCCCCTTACCATTCTAAAAAATTCCGGGTACCGCCATTTCCGGAATACGGGAAGTACCGAACTGCCCGCGCTTCCGGGAGCACTTTAGGTCACCCCCAACTCCCCCTGAAAATTTCAGCCGGATCGGCCCACCCAATCTCGAGATAGAGGGGGGGACAAGAATCCGGAGAAGAAATAAATAATAAGAAATAACGGACATACTCAACACAAAGGGTTGCCTTTTTGTGAAAAAGCGGCAACCCAATAAATAAATAAAGAAACTTAGCCATATCAAAGGGTTGTCTTTTTTTTTAAAAAAATGCGACAACCCAATAATAATAAGCACAGACCAATAACAAAGTGTTGCCCATTCCTTTGGAAAAGTGGGCAACACAATAACACGACGAGAATAAGGGTTTGCCCTTTTCCTTCGGAAGTAGCGGCAAACCAATAACATATATATTAGATAATAATAAATAACAAATCATAACAAAAAGAACAGTCGACCAACGATAAGTTTGTCCAGCCTTCAGATAGAGAAACTGCGGTTTGTCAAAAATGACAGGCAAAAGTGCACATGTCTCAACAAGTGCAGCTTTGCTACGACACTTAAACGTACCATTGTGCTTCGTTAATTTAATACGTAATATGTATATTATTCTGAAGTCTTCGACCACACTCTTATGTTGTTTATGGGCTTCGTATAACAAAACATGTAACACACAATCTAAAAGTAGATGTATACACTTATTAGGGATTATATAGGTATTATTATATCACATTATACATAATTATATACACAAGTAAAAACATGCTCCTCCGGAGCAAGAAAAAGTATATATATAATATGGGTGGCGGTGATTTTGTCAAATCGAGAGAGGACTAATCTTAAAAATGATTAATATGGGGGCTAGATTCAAAAAAGAAGAGGACTGGGTTGCGGGCGAATTAATACGGGCACAGCTTTACCGAGCAACCGATATTCGCGACCTTAAAAAGTCATATACATATATACCAGTGTTCAGATTTAGCACAGCAAACATTTCTTTCGATAAACCCTTAACATTTACTGTGTATTTTAACCATGCTGGCATTTTTTTAGTGGGGGGGTGGGGACCCCCCACTTTTGGCAGCCCCCTCCACTTTTTTGGGGGTAGCCCAAAAGTGTCGAGAAAATAGGTTTTTGAGGTCAAATTTTCAAACATTTTCTCAATTTTTAGCTAATTTATGGACTTATAAGTTAATGTTAAGCTTAAAAACAGCGATGAAAAATGCTAATTTTTCACTAAAAATTTTGGTATTTGATACCTTGGACTCGCCCCCCCCACTTTCAAAACCCTAAAAAAATGCCAGCCATGTATATCATGAGGTTGCGCGGAGCGCCCTTCATAATATGAGCTATAACGGCACTTTGCGGATTTGGGAAACTGTTAATTAGCCATAACTAATTAACGGTTGGGAGTTGAGAGCTAAAGTTTACATTTTTGAAATGCCAGGGCAAGATCTTTCGAATGATACCAAACTTGCCCGGAAAAAATGAACTTTGAAAAAATCGACTTTTTGATACAAGTTTAAAAGTGGGGTTTTTTTCTCTGTATCGACCACTTTTTTAGGGCGATTATTGCGCACACCGATTTTTCAAACGGCCCATAGGAAAAATTTTTCTATACTAATTTTTGATTATCTAGGCGATGGTCCAGATCAAGTTTATGTTTGATTTCCGAATTTCGCCCTGGGTCGATTTTTACAGATGGTCAAAAATAGAAAAATCGACGTTTGGACTTTGAAATTTTTCGAGGTCGCAACACAGAAAATTGTCAAAAAGTCGTCTAAAATAGCGTTTTTCGGCCTTGGGATGGTACCCATATATAGTAAATCGGGGTCGTTGAACACGATGAGCATACTGTCGACGCCGTATCTCGCCTGGTTCATCTGGTTCAACTGGTTCAACGTTGAACCAGTTCCTGGTTCAAGCTACAGGAGATAGCTGGACTGGAAGGTTGATCTTTTGCACACAAAGGTTATTGGGCATGGGGAATTCACTGGTGGTGTTATTTTGGGGATGCGACCCATGGCTGGCCAGATCTGGTTCAACTGGTTCAAAGTTGAACCAGTTCCTGGTTCAAGCTACTGGAGATAGCCGGAAGGCTGATATTTGGCATACAAAGGTCATTGGACATGGGGAATCCACTGGTGGTGTTATTTTGGGGATCCGACGCATGGCTTGCCAGATCTGGTTCATCTGGTTCAAAGTTGAACCAGTTCCTGGTTCAAGCTACTGGAGATAGCTGGAAGGCTGGTATTTGGCATACAAAGGTTATTGGGCATGGGGAATCCACTGGTGGTGTTATTTCGGGGTTCCGACCCATGGCTAGTCAGATCAGGTTCAACTATATACTTCAAAGTTGAACCAGTTCCTGGTTCAAGCGACTTGAGATAGCTGGAAGGTTGATATTTGGCATACAAAGGCTATTGGGCATGGGGAATTCACCGATGGTGTTATTTTGGGGTTCCGACCCATGGCTGGTCAGATCTGGTTCAACTGGTTCAAAGTTGAACCAGTTCCTGGTTCAAGCTACTGGAGATAGCTGGAAGGCTGATATTTGGCATACAAAGGTTATTGGGCATGGGGAATCCACTGGTGGTGGTATTTTGGGGATCCGACCCATGGCTGGCCAGATCTGGTTCAACTGGTTCAAGGTTGAACCAGTTCCTGGTTCAAGCTACTGGAGATAGCTGGAAGGCTGATATTTGGCATACAAAGGTTATTGGACAAGAGGAATTCACTGGTTGTGTTATTTCGGCGATCCGACCTATGGCTGGCCAGATCTGGTTCATCTGGTTCGAAGTTAAACCAGTTCCTGGTTCAAGCTACTGGAGATAGCTGGAACGCTACGATTTTGCATGCAAATGTTATTGGACATGCGAATTGGTCATACCACCTAAAACAGCGTTTTTCGGAGTTTCGGAGCCTTGATAAGGCGGCGCTCCCAAAAATTGGAAGAAGGACAAGTAGGAAAAATGCTCCTTGCAGTCGCATGTAAAATGCAATATGAGCTATGAGGGTCAACATTTAAATGTGTCAAGGACAAGATTTAAAACGTCTAATATGAGCCAGCATCTAAATCGGTAAAGGACAAGATGTAACTGGCTAATATGAGCCGCTACGTTTCTCTTGGGCTCATATTGACGCGAGGATACTAAGTTGAGTTAACTCTTTTGCACTTTTCAAATTCGCATATACGTATGCATATATAATTGTCCTGACATATATACGTGTGCTCTTGATACAATAAGTAAAGTCAATCGTACGACACCGTGGATAAGCACACATCAAATTTTTACAGATCAGTTGTGTATTTTGTTGTATAAATGCTATGTACAGTGAGCCGATAGCGAAGACTATACCGGTTTACAGGAGCTTTATACATTTGTTTCTAGTATTTCAGTGTTTCAAAACTGGTATATGCCAAATATATACCACCTAATTCAACTTTAAAGGGGAGAACTTTAGCTGTATAAAGTGTTCAGATACCTTAAATTCGGTGTTTGAGCTGGCAAAATTAGATTCAGGCAGGACATCTGTAACCAAACATTACATGAAGCTATTGATATTACGCAAAACGGTGAGGATTTGTTCAAAGACTTGGGAATAAAAGTAAAAAGTCTGTAGGCAAAATGGTATGATGTCGTGATGTTAAGCCGTTGAAACCACGGCAGCGAGCGTCAATATGAGCCCAAGAGAAACGTAGCGGCTCATATTAGCCAGTTACATCTTGTCCTTTACCGATTTAGATGCTGGCTCATATTAGACGTTTTAAATCTTGTCCTTGACACATTTAAATGTTGACCCTCATAGCTCATATTGCATTTTACATGCGACTGCAAGGAGCATTTTTCCTACCTGTATAAGAAAAGTCTATATATAGAATTTCAGGACTCTGGCCGACGATCTTCTATTTCTATTGAACCGCTAGCTTTACAATCATACGTAGCCTTGACTTTTTCTCGTTGCTTGCCGTAGTCCAACACAACCAAATTACTAATGTTGGGGGGGGGGGGGGTAAAGTTGAAATTTTGGGGGCGGTACCCCCCCCTGGTGAAACTGGAATGGGGGGAGGGGGTCTGGCCTTAGCGTGGGAGGGGTCTCACAGGGGGCAAACTCATAGTTTCACAGGAAATTTTGGTTGGGGAGGGGAAAGCCCGGGAAATTTGGTGTCCGACCACTCGACCCGCAAAATTTGATGGGGGGTCACCCCCAACCCCCCCCCTCCCAAAATTGGAACCTCAGAAATTCCAAAAAACGGCTTAAAGATGCAAAATTTTCTATATTTTAAAGCTTTTTCCGTGAAAACAAGGCTTGGTTTGATAGTTTCAGGCGTTTATATATACGCGGTTTTAAAGCGATTTTAAGTCAAAATTTGACTAAAAGTTTTCAAAAAATGACCATTTAGCAAACTTTTTGGCTCCAAAAAGGGCAGGGTGGGGTTGGGTGGGGGTAGCCAAAAGTTGGGGCATACTTCCCCCAAGCCCCCCATAGTTTCACCGGAAATTTTGGTTGGGGGAGGGTAAACTTCGAAAATTTGGCGGTCGATCCCCGAAATTTGGTGGGGAGTATAGCCATGGTGGAAAAACCCACATTTTCGGATCTTGGCTGGAACTTTTTTATTAAAAGGGCTAGATGAGAACTTATACACCATCGTACTTGGCGTACTTGGTTCTTTCTTTTAAGCCCATTTGCACTTCTCTCGGTTGTAGCGTTAGGCCGGTATAATGCAAAAAGTAGCGGGGGGAAACCCAATGGGGGGAAAACCCACCCCTCACAGGTCTCAAAAATTGTCGTTGCGCTACTCTGACACTTCCGGTGTAAAATTCAACTTTTTTAGCTAGTACAAATCAAAAAACCCGATCTAAGTATCTTTTTTGAGATATCATGTGCCGTTGAAAATGCATCAACTAGCCAGGTTTCATAAAGTTTAACACATACAATATAAACATAATATATATACATATATAAACACAAGAACCAAAAATGCTCCTTCGTCGCATGTAAAATACATATATATGAGTACTCTCAGGCTGGTTGTACAAACACGGAAACTAGCCTGTAAAATGCATATGAGTGGCGTTGAGGTTGTAAATTAAGGAAAACAAGTTGCAACGGCTTAACATATGAGCCTGTCCTACAACGAGGCTCAAATTGGCGTACGTATGTCATAATATAATTTGTCGATATTTGACCTTCATATAAATAGCACGTAAAGCTTTTCATTACAAAATTGTCCTTCACACACCTTGTCGCTGAGACACTGTGCATACGCATTATACGGCATGCCACTCTGCGCTCTGACTCAGAGCCATGTGGGGAAAGCATTACGTATGTGAGAGTAGTGTGGCATAGTGTTCCGAGAATACAGTAGGTGTACTATAGTGCTTCCGGAAATAGTAGGTGCCACGGTGTTTCGGGAAACATCAGCTTGCATGTACAATTAAACTTGAGGTGTCTCAGTTCACTTCGATCTGTCCATTTCTTTCAAGCCACAATGTTAACATGACGTTATGTCTATTCATTCGTTTTTTCTTTAATATGATGACCTGATGATCTTTAAGAAGGCTACTGTGACGCCAATATGAGCCTCGTTGTAGGACAGGCTCATATGTTAAGCCGTTGCAACTTGTTTTCCTTAATTTACAACCTCAACGCCACTCATATGCATTTTACAGGCTAGTTTCCGTGTTTGTACAACCAGCCTGAGAGTACTCATATGTATTTTACATGCGACGAAGGAGCATTTTTGGTTCTTGTTTTCCATTCTTTTACATATGTATGCGAAAAAAAGAACCAACATAATATATTTCCGAACACCATGCGCAAGCAGATACTATTTTGACCACTTTTGGAAAATTTCATTTTTGACCGACAATCGCCTAAGTCCCCACCCCACCCCACCGCAGCACTCTACAGGCACTTTGAGCATGCAATTCTATGACAAAAGTTGCTCACCTCACTTAGGGCTTTCACTTGGTACCAAATTTGACCACTTTTGAAAAATTTCATTTTGGACCACCTGACCCCTCTGACGGTCAAGTGGAGCCAGCCCAGCCAAATGGGTGCGTTGTACAGCAAAACGGACACCGGAAATGAGCTATTCTGCGTGTGTATAATGTGAAAGTGTTTCGAGAATGCATTAGGTATACCGTGTACCACAGCGTATCGCGAAGTATTAGGTGTGCCATACAGTGTTTTTTTTCGCCGACGGCTTGTGTGTAACGTTACACACCTCTCCAAAAAATTTTGCTATTTTTCCGAAAAAAGTGTGTAACTACATAAAAATTCCTAATTTACTCGCGTTTTCCTTACTACATGAAGACTTTTATTGTAACAAATAATTTCTAATTTTTAAGAAGTAGGTTCTTTATAAGTGACAATTGAAATCTCAAATAATGTACTGCAAAAGTTGGTGAAGCTTTACCAAATCAGCTTGACAAAACTACATAAATAAATTATATACAATGCTATGACCTGCATTCATAGGTATCTACATAGCTAGAGAATTAAAAAAAGCAGCAACAGGATTTACGTTGGGCAGATTTGCCCAACGTAAATCAAAGATTTTCTCGTAAGGCCTTCTATAGCACAAACCTGTTCTGAAATTTATCTGAACTAAGTGTATATAATATAGTGAATAAATGAATGAACAAATATGTCTTTACTAACTAATCGTGGATTGGTAAGTCCAGATAAAGCAAATCCTTGGGCAACACCAAAATTAAATGTAAGACAATGTACAGAAGGGGGGTCTGGGGGGCGAAGCCCCCCAGAAACGGTAAATATGTGTGGACAAATCAATGCTCATTCGAAAAAGTTCCGACTATTAGGCAAAATTCGTATGGACCCCCCCTTAAGCTTTTAAGTTTTAAATCCATGCCGCTATCTTTGACTGATATATAAGAAACGTGTGCTGGTTAGTTCCATCAAGAGTGATCCCATTTACTAAGAATCATTATACTCGTTGCAAGCTCTAAAATAATGAATAGATCTTTCAAAAATTGAAAAAGTAAATGAGTTTCAAA
This sequence comes from Trissonchulus latispiculum, assembly GCA_030248195.1. Classification (NCBI taxonomy): domain Eukaryota; kingdom Metazoa; phylum Nematoda; class Enoplea; order Enoplida; family Ironidae; genus Trissonchulus; species Trissonchulus latispiculum. The sequence goes on along the minus strand of JASAND010032016.1, from coordinate 5,693 downwards.
AATAAAAAAAGTAAAGTAAACAGCAGTTACCCCATATTCTGTTGTCTTTTTCACATTGATTGCACGGCAAAAATATCTTCATTTGCAAAGATATCTTTCAGCTGGTTCACATGCATTTTGTTCGCGTGTTATAGTATTATACCCGACAGAACTTGAAGAAATATAATATTGGCAAAATGAGAGTTAGCGCTAACTTTACGGCAGTCGCCCAGTCGGTCAACTTAGTATCTTGTGCTCACTGAAATTAGTCAGGTGCCAGTCTAAAAAATTGGAGTTAGGGTAACCAGTGGATGCGATCTCCAGCTTAAACCTAATTTTAATATTTGGGGATTCAGATTTTTTTAAACTGAGCAGATGAGAGGCAAGGTAAATACATATTCAATTTATATTTATGGCAGTATTTCAAACTAAATTTCAAATTCTTAAAATTGGGATACCTTTGTCAGGCTTATCATTATAACAGTCATGCGGGTTTGGGGGAAGAGGGGGGAACCATAGGTCATATATACATAGGTCATAGGTGTACCGTACCAGGCTACAGTTTACCCCCTGTGAGACCCCCGCCCACGAGAAGGCCAGACCCCCCCCCCCCATACCCGTCATCTACTACTCCCCCCCCAAGACGAGCTCAGACCCCCATCCCTCCCAGAAATTGGTTCCAACCTACTAACAGGAGAAAAATGCCAAATTTTTGCAATTTTTCAAAATTTTGAAAAAATCGGCTGGAAATAGTTGAAAACGCTAAAAAATAGGTTGTAAAACGCAATACGAGTAGTTTTGAAGTAGATTTATGTCGAAAATAGATTTTATGTCAAAAAATGGCCATTTTTAGTTGAAAAAAATTTGGGTACGTATATACAGTTTGGGTATATACAGTTTTTTCAAAATTTCCGATTTTTTAGACCCCCCCCCAAGCCAGATTTGGACCTTTTACTCCCCCCCCCCCAACCCAAACAGCATAGGTGTAGTGTACCAGGCTACAGTTTACCCCCTGTGAGCATAGGTGTAACGGGGATTTGAGGTGGGGGGCCCTCCCCCGAAATTTTGGAGGGGCCCCCTTTTTAGACCCCCCCAAACCCCCCACGAGTCACGACCCCCCCAAACCTCTCCCAAAAACATTTTTTCAATTTTTATGCCAAAAATCGCATTTTCAGCCATTGCTGATGCCGAAAAACATGAAAGCATTAAGTAATTTTGACATTAGACAGTGTTTTTAAACTCGAAAACTTGATTGCCAACATGTTTCTGAGTCCAGAATTAGGTCAATATTGAGTTTAGAGTCCATAAAACCGTTATAAACGTGTATTTCTCGCGATAATAAACACGTTAAGCCAAAAATTTGGACTTTTTTGAAGAATTTTTGCAAAATTTATATATATATATATATATACCCTAAAAATGCCCAAATTTTGGCCAATTTTCGCTCCGCCGCCCACAAACCCCGGGCGGGGGCGATTTCGTGGGGGGGGGGAAGGCATTTTCGGGGGGGAGGTCAATTTCAGGGTTTTTGTCCCCCCCCCCGCCCCCCCCCCCTGTAAAAAATACCCTGCCCCCGACGTCCGAAACCCCCCCCCCCAGGCTCCAGCACTTTTTGGGACCAAAAAGTATATATAGCAAGCTTAACAAAAAATATCACCGGACCCTGACTCACAGGAAAGTCGCAGAGATCCAAATTTTTGCATAATGATAGCCACACATCTCAACATTACAGCCTGTGAGTTTGGGCCCATAGCCTCTCTCCATGCGTTCAGGGCAGACCTTTAAGTGAGGGTACCCAAAAGTGACCTCAAAACGTTCATGATCAAAGTTCGAATTTTGGCTGCTATTTACTAAGGGAAAACCCCTAGGCAGCCCATATTGTGCATGTGACATGTTCTGACTGTGGGCTATCGATACATATATAGAAGTTCCCAGTTGGACCTCTGTGCCGTCCTGGGGTGGGTGATTTTTTTAAATTCAAATTTTAACAAATAAAAAATCATTTTTATGTTTTGTTACTGAAGTCAGAACAGCAGCTAGAGCAAACCTAACGCCAAATTCGAGCTCAGCGACCTCGAAAACCCTTATAGCCATGGGGGTGAAAAAAAAAAACCCACCCCCCTTTTTTGGGGGAAAAAAACCCACCCGCCTCCTGGGTCATGGGTTGGAGATCTCAGAAGCTCCAAAACATAGCAACGCAAGAAGCGCGACTCTTTCCTAACCTACTTTTTTAAAGATCAAGTCATTTGTTTCACTCCTTATTATTTTATGACATTTTGAAAATGACAACTACTTTTTGGTTCAACCATCCAAAAATTTACCAAAAAAGTTTGGACCCGATGATACTTTTGGACTGGGTTGGGCTAGAAAAAGTTTTGCAAATATCTGCAATGATGGCAACACTCTTCCTCTTTGCACACGGCCAAAATTAGACGGGGATCCGATGTACCGTTAGTCTGGCACATTGCCAAACGTGCCGGGAAAAAACCCACCCCCGGGGGGAAAAAACCCACCCAAATTTTTTTTGAAATTTTTTTTAACAACTAAACAATGAAATGTTTCAATTTCGAGCCTATAAAGCACTGGTACTATCGAGCACGCTGCGTCATCCTATGCGGTCAGATTCGGACAATTTTGCTTACCTGGCTAGCTAGGGGCTAAAAACCTTAAAAGTGCCATTTCGCAGCTGGAGGACCCAATAGAGGTACAATTCGTGGATTTTAACAGCCAATTCTACGTAAAAAACCATTCTCTACACGAAAGACAAATAAGTTTTATCAAATTACATCGTCTTTAGCATTTTTTCAAAAATTGCCCCATGTTCATGTATTAAACCTTTTGAAACCTGGCCAGTTGATGCCGCAGCATTTTCAACGGCACAAGAAATCTCAAAAAAAGCTACTTAAGATCGGGTTTTTTTGGTTCACACTCACTAAAAAGGGTTGAATTTTACACTGGAAGTGTCAGAATTGCGAGAGAACAATTTTTAAGACCTGTGAGGGGTGGGTTTATTTTCCCCCCGTTCTGGGTTTTTTTCCCCCATTGGGTTTTTTTCCCCCGCTACTTTTGGCATTATACCGCTCTAACGGTACAACTTAGAGAATTGCAAATAGGCTTAAAAGAAAGTTCTAAGTACGCCAAGTACGATGGTATATAAAGTTCTCAGATACACTTTATAATAAAAAGTTCCAGCCAAAATCCGAAAAATGTGGGTTTTCCCCCCCTGGCCATATATATACGTTGTTTTTGAGGTTGCCTGGCACTTCTGGTAGTCCAACCTAGGTAACCCAGACGTTGGGCCTGAATATCCGACGGTAAACGTGATCCCACAGTCGTATTGAACCAGAAGTTACCACCGAAAAACTAATGCCAGATTTGAATTCAGCGCCCTGGAAAACCCCCTAGGACATGTTTATAGCCACTTCGGACTGTCCAGTTGGTACCTGGAGGGTCCGGACGGGTCCGGCAGGGGTCACGCTTACCGTGGGTCATACCCCCCCAAAATATGAAGTTCTGGAGTTTCTCTGCTAAAATGCCTGAGAAAGACGGTTATAATCACTCACAAACAAATGGACGAAAAAACAACGTTTTAGTCCTTTAAAACGGCACTTCCAAGACCGCCTAGACTTCATACTGGACGCTGTCGGGGCCATCAGTGACCACTAAGACTTCGGCGGGGTCGAGTTGCCCTAGTTGGAGCACTAGGTTAGCGGTTTTGGGTTCTAAATACGGTATTTAGTGTGCTCTATCCAAAACTGATGAGAAAAAGTTGCTAGCTGCTCTCTGGGATCCGATCCGCCATTTTCAGTTTTTTGTTAACGGAGTGATTTTTTGTTCAAACCTTTAACCAAAAAAATCACACATTTTCGTCTACTGCAACTTACTGGTAGGTGGTAGAGCAATGAAACTGGGGTGGTTTTAAACAGCCCAAGACCTATCCGCTGGTCCTCAAAGTAATCGATTTGGTTTAGTTTTGCGAAAGTTTCAGCCAAAAAACCGAATTTTGATTTTTTTCATTAAGCTTGCTATAGTTAGCTGAATTTTGCCAAAAATGTCAAATTTTGGCTTAGAATCGCTTTACAAAACCGTGCCAAAAACGACTAAAACGAAAAACAAGTCCTGTTTTAACCAAAAAAAGGTTAAAATACAGAAATTTTTGCGTTTTTCTGTCATTTTTAATTTGCTGAGTCCGAATTTGGGAGGGGTTCGCAAGGCCACACTTGGAGAGGGTTCAAGGGGTCCTGACCCCCTTTTGAGATGACCAAAAATGGAAAATTTTTCGCTAATTTTATGGCAAAAACAGCTATGTTTATAAAATTTTCGCGCCTTCGGCGCGATAATTTTACTTTTGCAAGAAATTAACGTCCAATGTACTGTTTCGAACAAAATACAAAAAATTTTTTCGCTTCTGGGGGGGCTCTGCCCCTGAATATCAATTGCATTTTTACGTGGACCCCCCCCCCTTTGGAAAATCCACGGTGCGGGCCTGGGGGTTCGAGTGTATATGTATATATATATATAGCCATGGGGGGAAACCCACCCCCTTTTTTTGGGGGGGGGGGGCTCCACCCGCCTCCTGGACCAAGGATTGGAGCTATGAGCTCCAAAGCACAGCAACAGAAAGCGCGACTCTTTCTTACTAACGTGAGACCAGACCCCATAATTTCTGCCTTCTTACTTGTTGCTGAGTGCTAAGATGACTGACAAGCTAATATTTTATTTAATCATTGAATATAAGGGCGCATGTAGCAGCGGAAACAGCTCGCAAGTCTTGCAGATGTATATAGCACTTAAAAAAGATTTTCATAGGGGGTCCTGGTATGGCGGCCCGCATAATATGAGTGAAAATGGTCGAATGACCGTGTAAAACAAGGCTGCACAGAAGCTGCGCAGATCCTGCGCAGATTATGTGCGCAAATACGTGTCAAGTTTAGTATATATGCTCCTGAAGTTTCATCCACGTACCACTTTTGTTAAAAAGTTATATGTGCCAAAAATCGCTTGCAAGAGATGTTTTTTTCCGGTTCTCCGCTTTGACGTCTGGCTGGCTTATTTTTTACTGGGGGGTGGGCCCCCCCCCATCGGCTCCCTCCCCCATTCGAGGCTCCCCCCATACAAGCCCCCCATAAATTCTGGGCTCCCCCACATAAGCCAAAAAATTACAGATTTCACCATTTTTATCCTAAATTTTCAAAAATTTTTCCGGCTTCGCTGGAATTTTAACGAAATTTTCGCTATTTTAGCGTAAAAAACGCCTAAAGATAGTCAGTCATGTTTCGCGTTTTTTAGCAATTTTTACACAAAAACTTAAAAATTTGCAAATTTTTTTCCAAAAAATATACCCCCCACTTTTGGTGAGCCCCCCCCATCGATGGGGGGTAACACTAACCCCCATATCGTCCCCATAAATTTGGCTAAAATAAGCCGATTGCAGTAGGGGTTTTGTACTTTTTAATAACAACAGATAGAAAAATTTTTGCCTATGAAAACCATATATATTCTTGGAGTACGCAACAAAATAAGCCGATAGGTAGTTTTTATACCTCGAATTGCATGCTCCAAAGTGGCTGTAAAGTGCTGTGGTGGGGGTGGGGTGGGAGACCAGGCGATTTTCAGTCAAATGAAATTTTTTAAAAATTGGTCAAATTTGGTATAGCGTACCGATAAGCCCTAATTGAGCCAAACAACGTTTGTCATAGAATTGCATGCTCAAA
>JASAND010032014.1:0-16149 GCA_030248195.1 Trissonchulus latispiculum | reverse complement strand
ACTAATCTGATTAGTCTTTTACTAACTAGTTAAGGTGGTGATTCCTTTTGGTCACATATTGTTGGTTGGAGGCATAAATGAAGATGAAATTTGACGAAACTTTCCGAAATAAGTTCTTTTAGCGTTCTAACACCTTCCGCGCAAGCCCGATTCAAAAATTCGAGATTTCCGGTCAGAATGGTTTTTCCCCATTTCTGAACATTTGGCAGCTGCTATACAGCTATTACTATATTCATTCGGAAGATCTCATCGAGCTTCACATTTTTGCTTTTTAAAGCAAGTTTCTAGCTTTTCTCTATCGTGAGATATAGCCGATTTTCTTGTTTTGGCGTCAAAAACTTGTCATTTTTGCAGAAATCAAATAATCCAACATTTCTTGAACTACGCAAACCGTAAAATCAAACTAAGGCCGTCGATCTGAAGATCCCACAGGGGCAAATTATCCGATGGATGATCGTCTTCCAACGGCTATCCTGTAGGCTGCTATCATAAAAAATTAGTTTTTGCAAAAACACGACCACTTTGTTTCCAAAGATTGTGGAGCATTCATCATGCAAGTTGGGGGGGGGGCTGCTACTGAACAGATGTGTTCTACAGGAATATACCCAGGGACGATTTTTTAGTTACCCCGATTGCTGCTTTCTAGCTAAATAATCGCTTGACAAATTTGGAAAAAGTAGGGAAAATACAGGTTACGCACACATTTCAGCTTATTTCTCTATAACGAAGAGCGACTTCGCAATAAATAAAAAATCGTCCCCAGCTATTTGATGGAGGTATCAAATGATATAACCGATGTCTCGCGAAAAAATTTACTTGAGTCTGCAAAAATTCTGGAAAATTATACTTCTTCTAAAATGTGTTAAAAATATTTTAGAAAAGCAAAATTAGTTTCGTGGCATGCATTAAATAGAGAATATGTCAAGCTACATTTTGATATAAAAATGGCTTTTTAACTCCAAGTAATGAAAGAGTAATAATGGTGCAAACTTTATGTGACCAAAGGGAATCACCACCTTAAAGGATGAAATAAAGTTGCACAGCACCAGGCACCTGAAAACTCTGGCACCTCGCGGGACTCGACGCGCAGACGCTCTACCAACAGAAACACAGAGTTGACACACAGGTTGACACAAGTCAAGTTCAACGTTTGCTCTTAGAAACACAGAATTAGGTGTGCAGCAGCCGCTTCAAATATTATGCACCACCTACACGGATGGATAATGAGGGCTGCGAAGTAAGCAAAGCAAGATTGCTGCAACTTTTTTTATTTTCTGGTTAACCAGTTAGCAGGAATTTATTTCTAATACCATATTTTTGCTTTATATCATTTACTTTGATTTCATTTTTCACTTCCGCACATCATATGTGCATATTTTAAGGTACGAATGGAATATTTTCAACTGTTTACAAATTTAACTCGGATCTTTTATGGTCGTGGAAAAATTTCACCACAAAAATACAGCTTAAACAAAAGTAGAAAAAGCACTTAGTCATTTTTTGGTCAAGGAATCTACATCATCTACTTTTATATTTCACTTCGGAACCACTGTTTCTTAGAATTCGAACTTTGATGTCCAGTTACAAGATATATAAAAAAAGGTAAATGTCTACACACCGTTTGTCTAGAGATATTTTGACCGCAAAACAACAAATTTTTTCAAAAGTTTTTCTGATTTCCTATGTTTAGTTTACCACACACGTACTAACTTGCTAACTAAGCACATGCGTACCACTGGTCTGAGGTGAAATTTCTCCAGTACCTTAAAAGCTCCGATTTTAATAATATAAAATTTAATATGAAAATTTTACAATTAGACGACAAAATACGTAAACATTAAAAAATGGCAGAAGGTAGAATATGAACCAAAATGCGCGATCGCAATCAAAAACCTCACCGTCGATAGCTTCACCATCTTCCGTTAGTCCTTCAGAACTTTCAGACCCTTCTTCAGAATCTCCACTTTCACCAGCATCTTCTCCAGATACTGCACTTCCATCGGTTCCACTCTCGACACTATCCGAGCCATCACCGCTTGAAATGCCTAGAGTAAATCCTTAGAAAGTGTAACGAAATTAACGAAATTTACTAACAATTGCTTTATTGGCGGACCTGGCTAGTGCCAACTAACTACATAAATAATGGAAAGAATAGGACTGCCATGGCAGATTTCTGTTTGTCCATTTATTGAAAATTCCAAGCTCACCACAACTTTTCAATATCAGGACTTCACTGAATCAGTTTGAAGTGGTAATGTTTACCGCAATCATTTTCAAAACGTCATAACGTGCTCAATTTAAGGACATATATAAGCAAATGATACAACATTTTAAAGTTTGAAATGAGTTTAGCTTTTAGTCAAACTTTATGTAACCACTGTTTCCAATGATTTTGACAAAGGCGATAATAAACCATTTTTAAACAACAATTTCAGAAATCTGTGCAAATTGATCAAGCTTTGCTCTAAACCATGCTAACCTGCTGAGTTTTGCCAAGGGTCATCTTTGTTGGCTGCAGAAGTTACTTACAACTCGAAAAATTTATAAAAAAGAAATAAGTTTCGAAATATTGTGATTTGTACACTTCAAATGAGAATTATTCAACTTAGTAAAAGTGTCAACAAAAAAGAAAAATGACACTCGACAATATTACGAAAAATCTTTCTATGAAATAGTTTGCATTTTGGGTGAGGCAGTTCGCAGAAATTGTTTAAAAACAAACTGATTGCAGTTTTTGAAAAATCGGGTTTTTAGCCACAACTGTAGCTAGACTAAAGCAATCAAACTCATTTTTGCACAATAATCTGTGCTTGTAGACGTTTCTAATTTGAATATACCATTGTCGAATGTTGTAGTTGCATTTTGCAGCAATTGACAGCATTTCTACGCACGCCGTGCAGGAAGCGCCGAGTGTGCGGCACGAGTGCGCGAAGCACACGAGTGCCACAAGCGAGGGCTTCCAGTGCGACGTTGCTTAAATCTAAGCAATGTCGTGTTGTAAAGTACTTATACAACGAAAAAAGCTGCAAATGAAGCTTTCCACTAAACTAATGAAACTTGATTCTTTGATGCTGAGGCAGAAAACATAAGTACAAGTAATTTTAAATATCATCTGGTGGTAAATTTGTCGCTGCTGGGAGGCCTTTTTGATGCAAAGCTGACCTATCTAGGTTGGAGTTCAGCTACACACACTGCCGCGCTATGCAGGTAGCTGCATGGCGCAGCTAATTAGTTTAGGTCCAGACGTCCCAGCGTGCATCGTGTGGATAAATAACTTATTCGCAGAGTGCAAGATACAGAAGAGCAAGTTCTCTGAAGCGTGTACTCAGCTATATAAGCACGCAGTTAGCATAGGAAAACAGAGAGTGAGTTGTATAATCTCGTTTATCTTTTTCGCTCCACCTTAAACGCTTTGCGCAAACGGAACCCAAATTTTGCAGATATAGTTCCGACATATGGCTCTTTGCTAACGTGTAAAATAATCTCTGGACCGGAGTCCTTCACGTGCCTGAATTTTCTGGCCCGGCCTGTAAGCTAAAAAGTTAGGCCCGTTTATGGCAATTTTGCTGTCGCCCAAAAAAAACTGTGCTCACTGCTCAGATTACATAGAATTTTATTTGCCGTCACGGGATGCCATGTTTAAGCGATTTCTAACTTTTAAGTACAGTATGATGAAGTACAGTCAGTAAGTTCAGTTCGTTGCACTTAGGGAACAATTGTTGCTCGCTTCTGTTGATTCAAATGCAACACGGTATAAACATTTAATTAGGAAGAAGGAATACTTTCCAAATATTAAATATAAATAAATAAATATTATATACATTTCAGATGCTGATGTGCAAACTAGAAATAAAGATTAAGACTTAAGATATATAACATAAAGTAACCTACATAATTGCCTACGGCTATGCTCTAACCGAGGCAGAAAAGTTGGATAAGGTAGAAACAAAAGAACCTGAGGTTTTTTAAAAATTTATTTTATAAAAAATAATTTTTATAAAAATCGCCACAAAAACTGAATAAAAGAAAAATATTTAATTGAAAACACCAGCCCGAGCTGGGCTTGTTGGCCTGATGAAAGGTCTCTACTCTAGAAACATGCATACTTTTTTGTGCGTTACGATCAAACTGCGAAAAATTGGGCGTTTTAGGACCATACGGGTAGAGGTTAACTAAGGCCTTATGAACTGTGGTTAATCAACTGACCCCACATTTGTTCCAGATAATGCGCAAAGTATTTGCCTGAGTTTGTGTGAAAATTACCTGTTTTCGTTAATTCCTTCCAGATTACATCGCTGTTATATCGATATAATCGCTGCTTATTTGGTGGCATTTCGCAGAAGCGAGTCAACTACTCTAAAGTACTTGAACGGTAAACGTAGTGTAATATTGGTAAACGGTTTTCATATTCGAATTCAGAAGGTCAGCTCCTGTAAGCAGCTTTTCAGTAATATCGGGAACAAAAACTTGTTAACCCCGTTTATACTGTATAGCTTTTCAGACATAAAATAAAGGTCGTTAAACGAAAAGCGAGTTAGCGCACTTAACGGTAAACAAATGCTTAGCCATAATTTATTCCTATTAGAACCTAATAACAGGTAAAAGCTGTGGTAGGCTAGAGGCTGACAATTTTATTAGATCGAAAACGGCGCACAGTAGCTTTAAAACCAGTTGCCAAATTTTAAAGTTTGAGATGCTATTGTTGACGAAGCAAGCCACGCTGACAGCCGGAATGCGTTTAACGGTCCTGGGGCCTCTGCCCCTAGACCCCCGCTATTTCCCACTTTGTCATTTAATGCCAAGGTGCAAGGACATGCCTCAATGTTACTCAATGTTATTTGTTAACTTGTTGCCCACCTGCATCCATATCAGATCTTTTCGAACTCGTAAATTTCACTTAAATATGTATATTTAATTTATTAATATTTATATTGGTCCTCATTTATATTGTTCTCCTTCAACAGATCAGGCAGTATCAAGATCAAAGTTTAAGTAAAGTAAAACCCCGAAATTAGCATAATTTGTATATAACTGGTGCAGAAGCAGAATATCTAAATTTTTTGTTTCTTCTAAATAACGTTTTTCGCAAAAAATATACAAATAGCAATTTGAAATCAACCATTTTTCTAACATTTTCAAACACAACATGCCAATGTACGAACAATTTACGATAGATTTATCGTAACTAACTGACGTTAATAGTACTTACAAATTCGTGACTGTTTTGCTGTTGAATAATGCAGCACGAAGCATACACGCTTCTCTGTTTATTGATACTGACCTTTCAAAATTCAAAAATTTACAGATGCGATTAGCACAAAATGCATTAGCGTTAGAAGCTTTAGTTAGAATAGATGTAACAGTTGCCAAATTAACTTTTTAAAACATTCACACAACGGTATTTATCCGTAATTTAAAAAATCTCCAAATTCTGGGGGGCTCCGCCCCCCAGACCCCCGGTGTTCATTTGCAATTTAGTTCTCAGAGTTTCCGAAACCGAGTGTATGTTTTAAATATTTACTACCTTTCTTCTCATTTTAATACTTTAATTAGTTTAACTAACATTTATATACCGGAATAATGAGTGTCAGTAATACCGAAAATTACTCAAAGCATTCGTTAGATGCATCAGATGCCAAATAAAATCTTTTTAAACATTTCCACTACGGATTATTCTGTAATTTCAAAAATTCTTCAACAGCCCCCCAGACTCCCCGCCGTGTATATATATATATTGGATGCATCTTAATATATTCTGCAGGTTATCTTGTGATCGTGCATTACAGTTAAGCAGCATCTACTTTCTAAATAGTCTAAGCAGCGTTACACTACAGGAATTATCGAAATTTGTATAATTACAACAATTTTTGCCCTAAAAACACGCTAAACAAGAAATCTGCCTGGACGCAAAATTTCTTAACGGGACGCAACTTAAATTTAACGGGACGCAAGGTTGACGCAAATCCGAAAACCAAACAAATCCCTGGTTCCAGCCCCTTCGTAGCCCGCCTCACCCTTTTCCACGACTTGGGTACAGTTATATAGAATTCGAGTTTTGTGCATTATGAGGTAACAGGTAAGTTACAAGATATGAATTTGCTGCGTTTGATTTGTTTGTTTACTGAAATTTCGTCAGACCAGCAACTTTTATTTTTCGTTCTGTAGAAAAAGCGCTATGCTTTATTTCCTCCGTGCACTGAAAATATTGCCGTCAAGTCAATTTCATTTTGATATTTTCGAACTGAAACTTCTTGCTAATATTTTTTTACAACTGAAAACCATAACTTTGTTTAAGTGGTGGTATCCTTTTGTGCAGTACTTTTGTGGTGATTTTCGCAATTTTGGGAGTTGGAAAGAGCTTAATACATCGTTTTAAAGCTTATAATCGGTACATTTCCTGGGGCTTACTAAATTAGCAAAATTAGTACAAAACTAGCAAAACTTTTCTGACATACTGAAACTGATAGGCTGAATACAGACCAAAATTTTGTGAACATCGATTTCTCAAAACTGTACAACCGGCCAAAATTTTTTCTTGTGCCTGATACGAAGGACATTTGGGCCGAGGGACAATTGGTGGATATGGCTTAACAAGCGTCAATACTCCAGAAAATCAAGCAAATGTGCGGTGACACGAAATTTCGCAACTTTGTATTCAGTTTTCTCGCAATTGGAGACGTTTTAGCTCAAACCAAGAAAAATGTTCCTCCGCAATAGTGCGAATTTTTATCCAGCCAAAATCAGGCAAATCCATTGGGTTGTTTTTGAGAAATCGATGTTCAAAACAAAATAATCGCAGTTTTGCCAAAATGGTTTTCCAACCAAATCTCTAGCTTAAAGCAACGAATCCCAACTAATAGGCATTGATAAAATGGGCAATTAGACCGCGTATCGATTGAGTATAAATAAACAAAAATTGTCCGTGGGTTTGTGATGTATCTACTATCAACTGAGAGTACAGTAGCTAAACACTGAAAATTTCTTATCTTTTCTCCTAAAAATGTGGAACTGGTCCCAGAATGTTAAGAGCACCAAAATAGCATATTTGGAGAGTTTCATCTAATTTCATAAAGTATTGAAGAGTATAGATCCAGGTCCAAATTTACACAAAAGGAAACCACCACCTTAAGCAAACTTGTGGTGAAAAGCTAGAGAAAACTTTTGCAATTTTCTTGTAAGCAACATTTTAAAGGAATGATACTAAACAGCAAAACCTCTAAAACAACATACCTTCACCGTTCACACTAATAACTTCAACAACTTCGCCAGAAGACGAAGTAAACTGTACAGTCTGGCTGGAAACAGTAACTTTAAGTTCGGCCAGGACTTCTACGTAGACCGAACCCAGTACAGTGAGCTCAATTGTCGTGCCTAAAAGATGGAAACTCAAATATAGATGTTCAACCAAACATATTCGAAGTGTGTCTGAATGAAATTACGTCATTTGTATTTAGGCAGCAATTATTTTATCAACAGCTGAGAAGTTTCGTTTCTCTATCCTATTCTCAGATATCTATCAAGGTATGATGTGGTTCAGCAGCTCGGCTTCTTCTTACGACTCTCGCTACATCATCAGTCAGTAGATGTAAAATAGCGGTCCGACCGGTAATTCGCAGCCATCTATAGTGTAAATTGCCTAGGCTGCGAACCCCCTCTAGTTCAAAAGTGGCACCTGATTTTTCGCAGCCTCGAAGCTGCGGAGTGACAGGTATTTTTTAGCCGAGATTAGAACATTTCATATATTCTAGAAGTATGTTAACGTTCTCCATATATTCTCCAAATACGCTGTTATTAATGACTCTCATTTCAGCTTGGTTTCTCCAGCTTTATGATTAATGACTAACATTTTCTATTGCTTGTCCAAACACACCTTTACTAAGAAAGTCTACGACTCTTTGCTTTAAAAATTCTCTTTCTTTAAACCGTTTCGACCCCTGCCAAAGAGTCTCATCAGACGGCTTAAGGCTGCCGTTACGGTTTTTTTAGCCTCTTTTAATAGTTTTGTACATTTTTTGTGGGCTATGTTCATTTTTTTGGACTATGCCTCTTTTTTTGGACTATGCCTCTTTTTTGTGGGCTATGCCTCTTTTTTTGTGGGCTACGTCATATTTGTTTTTTATTGTCCATAATGTTATAATGTCCATATGCATAACTGGTAATACCATCGTCTGATAAATATCGTTTATCATCAAAGGGAGATAATCCCTTCTTGTTAACATGTACACTATACAAGTTATGTTTATCACTTCTGATAAAATTCATATGACAATACATAGTAGACCCATCAAAAATAGTAGAAACATAATGTTTGAAATGAACCCCCTTTTTTACCAGGGACTTTTTAATACCTTTAAGTCGTTTTTTCTCAATCCCATCACATACAATAGCATAAGCCTTAGCACGTACGCCACAAAAAGCTTCAATTGGACTACCCATAGTTTCATCCTTCATTTTACCCAACACTTTTTTGTTTTGTGCTGAGTGCAGAGGATGATCCTTTGGCTAGTCACTCGTATCAAATAGATCAGTGTCTTTTAGCATATCTTTATATACATCATTGGTAGTAATACTATAGCATAAACTATCTGTGTCAGTAAATAACAATGTTACATTACTGCTATATTTTGGTACAATATAGTTATAGTGAAAATCATACATTAAATACTTAGACAAGTCCAAAACAGTAAATCCCACATATATAGGTTTACATAGTTCAACAGTAACCCGATTCATCGATACAGCAACCAAATCTTCAGAGAATATAGTTGAGTGATTATATCGAGGATTTGATACTAGTTTATCATGCTTCTTAGGGTCAGTTATCAATTTAATATTCTGAAAGGCCCTGACATTTTCCATTGTCTTCCCAAACACAGCATTATTGAGGAGTTTGTACTGATCCTTCTCAAATTCACTCTTTGCATGTTTCCTTCTCTCCGTGTTGAACAGGATATAGGGTTGCATCCACGGTTTCTGAGTAAATTTAAGTACTCGATGTACCTTCGTAAGTTGAAGACCCAGTGACAGGTATTGCTTCAAATTGATGTAATGGACAATATAGTTCTTCTTGGGGAGGAGATTAGGGACCAATTTTTCTACCTTCCCGGAGAATATAGACAGGTCCTTCTTCAGCTTGGAAGCATAGGGAGACAACATCTCATCAGTAATTGTCAGTTTTTCAGGAGCCAAGGGATACAAATTGTGAGAGTCATGCAAATGCTGAGGATAGTCCAAGTCAACTTCCAGTACATAGCCTGTTTCCTGCTCCATCTGTTGTTGTAACCAATCAATATTATCATAATTGTCCATCCATTCAAAGTCCTTAACCGGAAGGTATTGTGACATAGCCCAGCCATAAAGATTGTTAGCATCTAAGTACATGATCCAAGAATTAGGGAGGGAAGAGTCATAATTGGGGACCAAAGGGTTATTAGCAGTAGCATAACGGTGGGAGATCATTGAAATTCCCCCTCGTATTCCAGCCTCGAAGTAAGTATACATCTCCGGATCCTGTAATAGCTCCAGTCCAATCTCGGTCATTTTAAGACAAGCGTCCCAACCAAAGGAAGGAAGGGTATAATAATGAGCAGGATCCAATCCATAATACAGAAGACCAAATGAGCGAAAGTTTTCAAAAATGTCAGCCAATAACAGTACATCCGTGAGCAAATATAAATCGTGATACTGCCCAAGCGTTCGTATGTTGAAATGATCCCAAACATCTAAGGCATGACGATAGTCTTCGTCGTTAATGTTAGCATCATTTAATTCATTATAGAAGTTGTCATGTGAAGGGAGGGAAGTCTCATCAAATCGCTGCCAAGAGTCCATATATTCATAGGGATATACTCCTTTGCGTAGAAGCATATCAAGACTGTCTCCAGTGAAGTGCTTGGACATGCATGTGAACTTGTCCTTTCCATCTTTAATTAAATTAGCTTACGCAACTTTGAATATATGTCTCGCTGTATAAAAACAGTTAGATATAATAGAAATTGACATTGATTGACAATATTTAGCATATAGTTGATAGTACTGTTGACACACCTTTGATAAAAACAGCTGTTTGTTATTTAAAGATACATACTTACACTGATAGTGCAAAAACTGCTGTCTGTTATTTAAAGATATATACTTTTACACGAACAGTGCAAACTGATATGGGTATTGAGAAATCTTTTTTAAGCTAGTCACACAAAGGCAAAGGTAAATACACAATATTAATAAAGAGCATTACACAATCAGTCTAAGCTAGAGCTTCATACACAGAAGAGAAGTTATAACGTAATCACTATTAGTTAATGGGATTACGTAATCACTCTAACCAGAGGCACATACACAGAAGGGACGACATTACTATGGACATTACGTAACCATTAGCTATTGGTATTACGTAATCACTCTAAGCCAGAGGCACATACACAAAAGCGATGGCATTAAACAATCATTGTTAGCTAGGGTTATTACGTAATCACACAAAGCCAGAGGCATATACACAGAAGGAATGACATTATGCAATCACTATTAGCTAAAGATGCATACACAGAAAGGCTTAACAATTATTAAATGATTACTGGTTCATTCCGGATTTCGGAATAGGTCATCTAATTGCTTTACGTGTTATTAGTAACTACATACTCAGAATATAGTTAGCGCAACCGGTTTAATCTGGTTTTGATGAGTCATCAATGTGAAAATCACGTGACATTAGTAATTAAATACTTTAAGTATTGTCGTTAAAACCGGTTATTTCCAGTTTTTGATGAGTCATCAGTGAGAAAATCATGTGAATAAGTGACCGAAAAATACATAAAAGGAGCGACAATCTACAAAACGGTCATTCTTGAAAATGTCAAGCTCGAGTCAAGACGGTTTTTTATGTGAGTTCTGTGGGAAACTATTTACCAAAAACAAGAACTTGCTGCAACATCAGCGAGAAATTCATCAGCAGATAAGACGATTCAACTGTCCTATCTGTCAACGATCATTCACAAGGAAGCATGACGTCATCACACATCAACGCAGTCATCATGCTGAACCGCCTCCTAAGAAGCAGAAGAAAGAAGATCCGCCTACCGAACCAACTCCTCGGAAGATGTTCAGACAAGATAATTTGAGGACGTCTCGTTCCGCTCTTGATAACTCTATCGATGTTACAACTCTTTATCCCACCGAACATATGGTCGATCCAGAGCGCTTTCTGGTCTTTGTTCTGGATCAGTTAGTGGAGCTGATCAATATTCAACTGGATAAGCACAGAGGCTTGAAGATTTGGCAGTGTATGAAGATCCTTTTTGAAAGGGCTACTAACCCAGAAGAGACAATCGAAGGTTACTTTAACTGTAAAGCTAAAGTAATCCTCCCCGGAAACGATGTTGCTGTGGAAATCAGAGAGTGCTTTCCTGAAATCCTCCTTCACATAGAGAAATTTTTACGAAAAGGCTCTGGCTGGGTCATCAGAGACATTATTCATTTGGACATTCATTGTACTCGATACCGTCCACTTCATGGGTCATCATATATCCCAACTCCTAAGCATATTGCTAGGAAGGAAGCAGTCATCAATGTACAAAATCAGGACAATCAATGTTTCAAGTGGGCAATACTGTCAGCACTTCATCCTATAGCATCAAACAATTATCCGGTTAACATCAATCACTACACTGCTTACGCTGATGATCTGGACTTTACTGGGATTAATTTCCCTGTTATCCTCAAGGACATTTTTAAATTCGAGAAGCAAAATAGCATCAGCATCAACGTTTACGGAGAAGTAGATAACAATGTAACTCCTCTATACATCAGCAAGCAATCAGTAGAGAAGCACATCCATCTTCTACTGCTTGCTAAAGGGCAGAAGCAACATTACTGTTGGATCAAGAACCTGGACAGATTGCTATCAAAGGAACGTCGGTATGAACATAAAAAGTACTTTTGTCCTCGATGTCTGATACCCTGCTATACCGAAGAAAAACAGAAGATGCACATTGAAAGATGTCAGAAGAATGAACCTACAGCTGTCGTGATGCCTGAAGATAAATGGCTTCACTTCAGAAACATGCACAAGATGCTGAGAGCTCCATATGTAATGTATGCTGACTTTGAATGTATACTGGAGAAGGTTGACAGTTGTCAACCAAGTACCAGCAGATCATTCACAACGCCTTATCAACAGCATACTGCTTGTGGTTATGGCCTACTAGACATTTTTGACTGTTGTGGCAAAGATAAGAAAATTGGATCTCCCACCATATATAGGGGACAGGACTGCTTGCAGGTGTTTTTGAAGGAGCTCATAAGAAAATGTGAAGATTATCAGAATAAACTAAGGATTGTGGAGCCTATGAATCTATCACCAGATCAACAACATCAACACAGCAACGCTAACATTTGTTATTTATGTAAAAAAGAACTGCAGGAGGAAGCAGTTAGGGATCACTGCCACATCTGTGGCAGGTTTCGAGGTTCGGCACATTTAGAGTGCAATCTTGCACTCCGACTCAGCAGAGACATCGTTGTTGGAATACACAACCTCAGGAGATATGACGGGCACTTAATAATGCAACAACTTGGATCAATTGCTCAGACGTATCAACTGGAACTGGACTGCATACCAAAGGGAATGGAAGACTACCTTAGCTTCACCTTAAGAAGAAAGAAGACTGAAGACGAGCCTGGATGGAAAGTCAAGTTTATCGACACTTGTCAGTTGATGTCCAGCTCTCTGGAATCGCTCACTGCTAATTTAATTAAAGATGGAAAGGACAAGTTCACATGCATGTCCAAGCACTTCACTGGAGACAGTCTTGATATGCTTCTACGCAAAGGAGTATATCCCTATGAATATATGGACTCTTGGCAGCGATTTGATGAGACTTCCCTCCCTTCACGTGACAACTTCTATAATGAATTAAATGATGCTAACATTAACGACGAAGACTATCGTCATGCCTTAGATGTTTGGGATCATTTCAACATACGAACGCTTGGGCAGTATCACGATTTATATTTGCTCACGGATGTACTGTTATTGGCTGACATTTTTGAAAACTTTCGCTCATTTGGTCTTCTGTATTATGGATTGGATCCTGCTCATTATTATACCCTTCCTTCCTTTGGTTGGGACGCTTGTCTTAAAATGACCGAGATTGAACTGGAGCTATTACAGGATCCGGAGATGTATACTTACTTCGAGGCTGGAATACGAGGGGGAATTTCAATGATCTCCCACCGTTATGCTACTGCTAATAACCCTTTGGTCCCCAATTATGACTCTTCCCTCCCGAATTCTTGGATCATGTACTTAGATGCTAACAATCTTTATGGCTGGGCTATGTCACAATACCTTCCGGTTAAGGACTTTGAATGGATGGACAATTATGATAATATTGATTGGTTACAACAACAGATGGAGCAGGAAACAGGCTATGTACTGGAAGTTGACTTGGACTATCCTCAGCATTTGCATGACTCTCACAATTCGTATCCCTTGGCTCCTGAAAAACTGACAATTACTGATGAGATGTTGTCTCCCTATGCTTCCAAGCTGAAGAAGGACCTGTCTATATTCTCCGGGAAGGTAGAAAAATTGGTCCCTAATCTCCTCCCCAAGAAGAACTATATTGTCCATTACATCAATTTGAAGCAATACCTGTCACTGGGTCTTCAACTTACGAAGGTACATCGAGTACTTAAATTTACTCAGAAACTGTGGATGCAACCCTATATCCTGTTCAACACGGAGAGAAGGAAACATGCAAAGAGTGAATTTGAGAAGGATCAGTACAAACTCCTCAATAATGCTGTGTTTGGGAAGACAACGGAAAATGTCAGGGCCTATCAGAATATTAAATTGATAACTGACCCTAAGAAGCATGATAAACTAGTATCAAATCCTCGATATAATCACTCAACTATATTCTCTGAAGATTTGGTTGCTGCATCGATGAAACGGGTTACTGTTGAACTATGTAAACCTATATATGTGGGATTTACTGTTTTGGACTTGTCTAAGTATTTAATATATGATTTTCACTATAACTATATTGTACCAAAATATAGCAGTAATGTAACATTGTTATTTACTGACACAGATAGTTTATGCTATAGTATTACTACCAATGATGTATATAAAGATATGCTAAAAGACACTGATCTATTTGATACGAGTGACTATCCAAAGGATCATCCTCTGCACTCAGCACAAAACAAAAAAGTGTTGGGTAAAATGAAGGATGAAACTATGGGTAGTCCAATTGAAGCTTTTTGTGGCGTACGTGCTAAGGCTTATGCTATTGTATGTGATGGGATTGAGAAAAAACGACTTAAAGGTATTAAAAAGTCCCTGGTAAAAAAGGGGGTTCATTTCAAACATTATGTTTCTACTATTTTTGATGGGTCTACTATGTATTGTCATATGAATTTTATCAGAAGTGATAAACATAACTTGTATAGTGTACATGTTAACAAGAAGGGATTATCTCCCTTTGATGATAAACGATATTTATCAGACGATGGTATTACCAGTTATGCATATGGACATTATAACATTATGGACAATAAAAAAACAAATATGACATAGCCCACAAAAAAGAGGCATAGCCCACAAAAAAGAGGCATAGTCCAAAAAAAGAGGCATAGTCCAAAAAAATGAACATAGCCCACAAAAAATGTACAAAACTATTAAAAGAGGCTAAAAAAACCGTAACGGCAGCCTTAAGCCGTCTGATGAGACTCTTTGGCAGGGGTCGAAACGGTTTAAAGAAAGAGAATTTTTAAAGCAAAGAGTCGTAGACTTTCTTAGTAAAGGTGTGTTTGGACAAGCAATGGAAAATGTTAGTCATTAATCATAAAGCTGGAAAAACCAAGCTGAAATGAGAGTCATTAATAACAGCGTATTTGGAGAATATATGGAGAACGTTAACATACTTCTAGAATATATGAAATGTTCTAATCTCGGCTAAAAAATACCTGTCACTCCGCAGCTTCGAGGCTGCGAAAAATCAGGTGCCACTTTTGAACTAGAGGGGGTTCGCAGCCTAGGCAATTTACACTATAGATGGCTGCGAATTACCGGTCGGACCGCTATTTTACATCTACTTCAGTCCAATAAAAGTAATAAAACAGGCGATCGAGTGAATCTATCTCTGTCTTTCGGCTGCAGATTACCTAGCCTCCTTCAGAAAAGTGCTATAAACAAAATCATATGAGCCTCCGAGCCACTTGCTCTTAATGGTTAGTTTAGAAGCGAACCTGCCAGTTTCTCACAACGAAACTGCAGACTTCCCAGTTCCGATCATCCAAATGGGTGCTGTTTCAAATTGTTGCCTTGTTCTAAGTTACACCAAGAGTACATAATGATAATAGTATGCCACTAGGCACACTCTGTGTTATCAGAGCAAAAGCTATGCTCTGTTCGCTAACGGCACACCCCAGCAAATTAGACCCATTACTTCAAAGAAATATAAGAGCTATGTTTGCGTTCAAAAGCTGGAAGGCAGAAAATTCGCTAACACACTGCTTGCGTTTTCGAGCTAAAGCATGTAAACAGTGAGCGTACCCCCGTTTCGACTACATACAGATTTGCGGGGTGGGGGTCACTAGGGTCTGATTTGTGGGAGGAGGTGGGCCGATAGCAAGCAGAGCATAGCATTTGCTCTGATAACATAAGTGCGCCTAGTGGCCATAGTATGTACTCTTGGTTACACTCCAATGGACAAGGTGCGATAAGTTATGCTTCGAACAAAAAAGTAATAAATGTAAATACTGAAGGTTTAACGTACTAGAGGTGATCTCGATGTCCACTACTATTGAAACTTCCAATTCAAGTGCCGCAAGCAATTCCGCTTTTATGAAAGCTACTTCCGAGCTGGACACCTCGAGTTCGCCGCCGGAGCAACCAAGAACAATTGCTCCATTTCCTAAAAATGTCGCACGTCCTTAGTAAGAACCCACAGCTGCATATCTACCAATAAAAAGTACATAAAATTCATGTCTTCATACTCTAAGTAATAAATCATGGAACATCCAACACTTTCTAAAGGTTGAGCCCTAGAAATTTAACCCTGATACATTAAGGAAATCCGAGCTCCATATGCTAATGTTTGGCACATAAAACGAACCACACGCAAACATAATTCGAGCTTTCGA
>JASAND010032013.1:0-48890 GCA_030248195.1 Trissonchulus latispiculum | reverse complement strand
GATATATTGAATCTTAGCAAGAGATCTGACATGTGAATGAGTGATGAGCAACATGAGCTTAGTGTTTTCTTTAATCAGTGTCTAGAGGCAGTCTTATATCTGAATTGTCCTCTTGGTAATTATTTCTAGGCAGTGGAGACCTGGGGCCAATTGCATAAAAGTCTACTAGTAGCGGATTCCACAACTAGTAGATGCTAGTCTGCGGATTCCGCAATGCGAGTGTTGCATAAATTGCAAGTGCGGATTCCGCAACTCGCAATGCTAGTGCGAGTAGAGGGCCTACTAGCTGATAGTCGCTTACAACACTAGCAGCAAGTTTTTGTTGCATAAAATCTACTAGTGCTGGCACTAGTAGGCCACTAGTGCGAGTAAATTCGTCTAGCCTTCGAACACTAGACGATTTGCTTGTTCACTACTTCTACTTGAATTTTATATACTAGTGTATTACGCACACCTCCTCAATAATTTTTTTCAGTTAGTAGGTACTCTTTTAAACCTGTTATAAACCTACTAATTTGAATTTAAATAATCCTAGGAATCCTAACCTATGTAATCCGAATCCTAACTCCTAAGTATTTGCACAACATTTACATATTGAATAAATATTAGTTGTTTTTGGGGACATAAGGAACAGCAGCGATAAAATTTCAAATGTTCTTTTACAGTTTATATGTATCTTATGATGGTATTGTCAAACTTTATATCTGAACGTTTTTAACAAAATAAGCTGAAATGACAACAAAAAGGGAAATTTGTTCTGGAATATTGTGTCGAAAACGGGAAATTATATTTATTATGAAGGTAAAAATCATACTATCGTTGTAAGACGCATGTTAGTGGGTAGAAATACACGTTAATAAATGAGTTCTTTCCGATACAATCGATTTCTCAACTTAATGCAGACTTTTCAGTTAAGGCAAATTGAAGGTAAAATCCGTCAAAACCGTGGACCTTTCATTCAAACGATGAAATTTCCATTTTTGAATTAACTTGAAAGAGATGTTTTCGTTTTACCAAAGCAGCAAAGGTAAAATATCTAGTACATAATTATGTTGGATGTCACGAGAAGTCGAGGGTCGTACAGGCTCTTTGGTGCCTGTCGAGCTATTGTGAGCTAGCTAATAACCATCGATAAAGTATATACATGCTGTATATGCATGCAAAAGATGAAAAAGGTCCAAGAAAATTGGGGCACAACTTTAGTCCCCCCGCTTACGTTAGCTTCGCTTTAGTTAATAATTCAGCCTTTTGGAGAATGCTTTACAGATTAAAATAAGTTACTAGAAAGGGGTGTGGTTAGATGCGGGACACGAGAGGTGTTTTCAAGATTTGCTAAAGATTTGCTAAATTTTGCCTAAATAATTGGATTCCTGGACTAAACAGACGAGGCATCAGCTCTTATTCTTTTACTGTCAACAATGACCGTTTCATGATCTTCAATGTTCTGCCAGGACTAGTTTGAAAACTAGTCTTAAAAATTTAACTCGTTTTAAAATTGTAAATTGCCTTTTCACCAAATTTTCATATTTTCTCTATTTAAGCAATAGTTTCTCCAGTTTTCCAGACGACCTGCACCACTCATCCCAATTTCGGCTAAACCACATCTACTGTTTCTCAAGTACACGGGCAAACCTATGCCCAAAACCGCATGTTGAAAAAGTTTTCATCTCTTCATACGCTTTTAATAAGTTGCTGATGCGGATTCGCGTATTTTTAGATTTAAAAGCTCATGTGTTGATGAAATTTATTCAATGCTACAGCAAAATAATTTAAGCCTGAGAAACATTTCAAAATAATCGCGGCATAAAAATTAGAGTTTTTGAAGAATTAGATCTTAGAACGTTTTCTTTAGAGCTTTCCGCTGAAAAATTCAAATTTCAATTTTTAAAATTCAAGTTTTTTTAAAAGTTTAGTTTTTGGTTAAAAATTCATCGGAAAGAACTCCTGTCTGTTGCATTTCTGCATAATAGACTTGCGGTTACTTTAAAGCGAAAATATGTTACAATTGTGTCTTTAGGCGGCAATAGTTAAAGAGATACAAAACTTTCTCAAAATATTAAGCCTGTTTGTTCAGTATAAACATTTTCAGAAAGAATAGCGATCATGATGGCGTTTCTTCTGAAACATGAACTGGAATGAACTCAAATCAAAGCATGAACTTTGAAGCATAAATTTCATGTTCAAAGATTGTTTTTGTGTTGTGCATGACCAAGTCGAACAGATAAATTGAGACAACAAATGATATAAAAATTATAGTTTGAACTCCAAGAATTGAGTATATAAATTACAGTCTTTCAATTCACTGCAGATATTTAAACCATCCAAATCTATAGGTTGAAAACTTTAGTTTCGCCTCAAGCTGTTTCATAAACTATTGATCACTGATCCTACAAATCACTCGCCCCGCACAGGGATGTTTCCAATTGACATTGACGTTTTCACAGCACGGAGGAATGTTTCATTCTCTCCCTTAATAACAAAATTGAACCTGGACTTGATGGAAGATACATTTTAAAAATTCGTCTATAAAAGTCACGAACCTGTGTGGTGTCGAGATGATGCAATTCTTCCAACTTAATAATTAAATACGTAAATAAAAAAAGGCAAGAAACTTGAAGTAAGCAGCTACTTGTAAGTTTGCAGCTGCCACTAGTAGATTCCCTGATACTAGTAAACTTGCAAATCCGCAAAGAATCGACCAGTCGGTGCAAAATCATTATGCAACACTTGAAGTCCGCACTAGTAACTAAAATAGTGCTAGCAAATCCGCACTAGTAGATCAGCTGATTTTTATGCAATTGGCCCCAGCTCTCTTGTCGTATAACGGACTGTCTGGATCAGATTAGCGACTAGCTTGATCTAAAAGCCTAAGAGTATTTCTTCTTTTTGACGACTGTGTGATAATAGGGTATTTACCGTTTTGAGTTTAAGTTTAGTACCTAGCTTTTATGTCCTCTCGTTAACCAATGTTAAAACTTACGTTTTTTCAGTTCTCGATGCACTATTTTATAAGGATTGGTTGGCAACAAATTTACGTTGAATTGACTTTGCATGGACGGAAGCCTTTTTCACTGGAGATCACACTCTAGCTGTATGTGCGTGTGACATTGCATTACAATATTGCATTATAGTGTATTGTATTTCATTTCATTGCAATGCAAGTGCGTACACCCGATTCCACTAATTACTAATTTGTGGGTGCCAATATTCGCGGATGTAATTGGCGGTCAGCTAACATAGATATTACTCTCATAACAAATACCGGTGTCATGACTAATGACAATCTATTATCATCACGTGCTGTTATGCTTGCGTTAAAATTCTCGCCGCATGAAGCTATCCTGAAGTACCCCTACCATATGTTAGTTCCTGAAGGCGGAGCTAACCAGGCGTAAGAGACAATTGGTCGGTTAGCCTTAGCTTGCATAGTGCCTTTAATGGCTTTAAGCTAAGGCTAACCGACCAGTTGTCGCCTACACCCGATTAGCTTAGCGTGCTGGAACTAACCCAGTGTAGGGCTACCTCAGGTTATCTTTCTGCAGGAAGAATTTTGACGCACGCATAATACTAAAGCAGATCCAAAGCCGCATGCCCGGATAACAATATTACGTCCAAAAGAAAACCAAATCTCGATGATCTCGCTGTTCAAACAATTTACGTCATGTTTTTGATGTTTGAAAAAGGCATTGTCGTTTTCATTACAAAAGAAAGTTTAAAGACAGGAAAGGCTATTTCAACCAGTATTCAGTACACATACCCCAGGCATGATTATGCTTGAGACTTAACTGATCATATTACAGTGCAAACTACTTCATATTTAGTCAAATTGTCCACAAACTACAAACACAATATCTTTCATACTGCAATTGTATTTATCAATATTTCTGTGCATTTGAGAAGCAAGGATATCTTGGTGCGAACTTCAGACTTCCCTTAATGAACTCTTTGTCCCCGTCGTCACGAATATTATTTGTTCCAAATTTACTTTCTTCATAAGACGGTGAACCTGAAACTTACAAAAACTTTATGATTCAGTTGCTACGATTTCTTAGCTTATGGGTAGCTACGATAATATTTGGCCGCGGATTTCATTAATTATGTATCATTAATTAATTATGTATGTGAACGAGACATGCCACGTAAGACGAAATTAGAAGATATTTCAGTCCATGTTTCTCGACTTGCGAGCAATTAAATGCATGCAATTTGGATGATGATGAAAATGAGCGTGCTTCAAAAAACTGAACCAATGTCAACGTACAGTATATGGCAGTTAGAAACGTGTGCTATTTCTATTAGGCCATATCTACTCGACACACAGGATATTGGTTCGGTTAGGGATGTGCTCAAAATTCTTTCGTCAAGAAAGCGTAGATGCACGTTCAATATACGCCTACAAACCGTATTGTCCACTTGGATAGTTAGCTTTTGCATTTAACAAAAAATGAAGCAAGTCAAAACATCCAAATTGAAACCGTATTTTTGCACCAACAATAGCGTATATGCGCTTGGAAATAAGGCGTATCAGAATAACCGCATATGCGCTTTCAATTTTGAGCACATTCCTTATTAATTAGCTGAACAAGCCGTTGAACTTCACAGATTCGAAATAATAAAAATCACAACGTTTACAAATATCAACCAAATTTCACACATTTTTCAAGGTCGCTTGAAAATTGATAACCCAATTTACTCTATTTAGTTTACCTTATTAAAGGTTTTCTGACAATCGACTAGTGAAATTTGACCAGACGATTTTACTAGCATTAGTAGGGCTAGTAGAGTTTTGTTCTTCATACTAGCTGCTAGTACGACTAAAAACTGGCAACTGGTAGGTCGCTTGACTCGCACTAGTGTTACTAGTTGCGAATTTCGCACTAGACGTTTGTGCAGCACCATCAAGGCAGAACCCGCAAACCAGCATCCACTAGTCGCGGATTCTGCAACTAGTAGATTTTTGTGCAAATGGCCCCTACGATTATTTCACTAGTTGCTAGTGGTATTAGCAGCTAGTCTGAGTTGCAGAAGATATACTAGTTCTGCGCTACGAATCTACTAGTGCTAGTAAAATTGAATGGTCAAATTTCAGTAGAGGATTATCAGATAAGCTTTAATAACTTTTCTAATTTATAAATTCTAACATTTTTCGATGACATTTTCAAGAGAGGTAACTAGAAAATGAGCATTTATTTTTCTATTATTCGACAATCAAGCAATATTTCAAAGGAACTGAATTATTAAGCAATTTAGAAGAAGTAATATGTTGATTTCTTGTTGTTTGTTTAAGGTACTGGTTTCCTTTCGTGTATTTTTGACTCATACGGCTTTAAGACACTACGTAAATGGCTAAAACTTAAGAAATAATGCGTCTATCAAAAGATATTGAGCACACCAACCAAGCAAGATTCCGCGGATTCGTTCAAGCTAGGTTTTGCCTCAAAATGATTCCATGAAATTGAGCTGGCATGGCCGGAATTGCGCTGTCCAGTTTTTGTCAATACCAAATTCCAGTTTCGTGGATGGAATCCTGCTGACTGGGATAAGGCACTCATTCTTTTTGCCGAATTGAGCTGTTTTGTGGAACTAAGCTTCGATATGGCTTGGACTGGGTAAGAGACGTAAGTTTTAAACTTAATTGAACCAACGTTTTTGGATTCCAGCTTAAATGTTTCTTTGACTGGGCTTAGCCTTAAAATTATTTTAAGCTGGAAAACCTGGAAACCTGCTGCCAAGAATTACGTGTAACCAAATTCCACGGTATTAAGCTGGATCGGTCGGAATGCAGCTGGCTGGTTTTTGCCTCAAAAAGATTCCGTGGAATAAAGCAAGCATAATTTTGATGCGCCCCATCCGCGGAATCTTGCTTGGTTGGTGCACTCAATATCTTTTGATAGGTGCATAACATATTTCAGCGCTCCTTAACATTCTGCGACCAGTCCCGTATTTTTGCGCCAAAAGATAAGAAAGCCATTTCCGGTCGCGTTCGCGGATTCTAACGGAGGCGAAGGCTTTTACCGCCAAAAGCCGGAGGGCCGTCACGTACTGATAGGCTTTTTCCGAAGGTTGTTGCATTCGGCGGTAAAATTGGTCGGCATACTGCTCGACCGTCGCGGGCATGGGCTCGTACAACTGCTTCAGGATATCTACCAGTTTCTCAAAGGTATCTGGTAGATTTGGGCCATGGAAGGCTTCCTTGACAAAATCATCAAGGAATTGCCACAAAATCCGGTGTAGGAGATGGGAGGAGACTTCATGGACACGGGCCGTGTCCTTGAAGTTGGAGATCCAGGTCGTGAACTTTATCTGGCTCTGGGGACCTTGGAATGGTTTCGTTCCCTTAAAGGCCTTTAGGTATTCAGCGACCTGGCGTGCCGTGGACAGGTTGGACTGTTCCACCTGGGCTTCCCTGGTGTGCAGTTGGGGTCAGGACGTCCCCGGGAAACAATGGGGCGGGTAGGCCGATTAGCCCGAGAATCGCTTTGGGCCCGTGGGCGAAATGGAAGTGTGGGGGCCATCTCCTTCAAATTCCGAGTCGGACGATGGTGGAGAATCTCCGTTAGAAGGGGTAGGACGGGTAGGGGGCTGCCCCCTGGTCCTCGGTTCTGGTGGGGTTTTCACATCGGAATCCTCTTCGATGGCCTCCACAATTTGCAGGAATTCTGTATAAACTCTCGGATGGTTTTGGTACAGAAAAACCCACATTTCCCGGGTCATGAGACGGTCAAAAATGGGGTTTTTTTGGGGTCAGGGGCATCGCCAGTCAGCCGGGCCAGCTGTTCCTGATATTTCTTCCACTGGGCCCAGGTACGTAACTTGTCTTCCTCGCTCGGGTCAGACCCATCCAGATGAACCGTTGAGTCGTGATGGGAGGGGCTACCACTACCTCCATCTTGGGGGAAATCCGGCGGGGGTCGTAGGTCGTCCTCGGCACTCAACCCAGACCCGAGGCGAATATGGACTGAAGATACGGGCTCCCCAGAACTTCCGGTAACGGCCCCACGGCCAGGAGGAGAGGGGTCGGGGGATCGGGCCACTCTGGGTTTGCTGTCAAAGGGGCGTCATCAGGGGGGCGATTATCCATTATAAACAGGACAAGAAAAACACAACTCACCAAATTAGTTATATACGTATGTAGCGTTGCCGAGAAATCTACTAGGTTAATGAGTTTATTGTGAATGTAAAATAAACCTCTGTATAGAGGATAACAAAAAGTAGTTAACCTCACTCTGTTGAGGATATCAGTTGAAACAGAACCTCTGAAAACAGAGGACAGATTCGAAGGCGAATGCAACATATAGGTGCATGGTTGAAAGTAGTTGGTATTGCTTCTGCATTGGGCCACCGCTGATCAAAATGGAAATAGTTGCACGACTCCGTAAAAGAAGAATAAGCGGTGCTTTTATACCCAACAATTTGAATGGAAATAAAAAGGCTTTTGAAATGTTAGAAAAGTGTGACTAGTTGAGAGTTATTTTGAATACCAAAATGTAGTTTGTAAAAGGAATGACTATTTAAACAAGGACTTAAAGAGTGTAAACTAGGACTTAAAAAGAGTGTTGAAATACTTTTAAAAAGTACGAAAATGGGTTGAAAAATGAGGTTACAAAAAAGAAGAATAAACATAAAAGCGTGACTTGAATTATTGGTTTAAAAAGGACTTGAAAAGAGAGGGAGAGAGGGGATTTGAAAGAGAGATTAAGTTTTAACAAAATTACGTTTGTTACATGACCTGATTTCTGCTAGACTGAGGGCCAGGATTGGTTGAATTACGAGACTGATTTCGAGCAGACCCCGGGAAAGGCTAACTTCTAGATTGGTTAGGCATTAAATTTCTGGATGGAACAGACTGTCGAGCCAGCCGCTGTCGGCAAGCGGAGGCATAATGCCCTGGTCTGCCACAATAGTGACATACTGGGCGGCTGTCTGTCGTAAATTGTCGCCTTTGAAGCCGATCTCCGTTAAAGGAGGGACGGTTATTGCTCGAATAGCGGTTAGGATGCTGGCTACCCCTCTGAGTTTGAGTCTGTGCAAGCTGTCTGCCTAAAGACTTAATTTGTTGCTGCAGTTGTTCAACAGATTGCTGAAGCTGCATAGTATGATGACTGTTGGCCAGGTATTCCCCAGGGACGGAAGATGGTACTCCAAAAGGTGGAGTTGCAGTAATCGCGCTTACTGGAATTGCAGAAGTCGATCGAGCCTGCGGACTGATGGCTTCCAGAGCCTCTAGCTGTTGTGCTTTCCGAACTGCATCCTGAAAGCTTGTAGGACTCAGAGGAAACAAGGCACGTTGGTAGTAGGGATGCAAATTTTGAATAAAACTTCGGTATAGAAGAGTTTCCCTGGCGCCAGCATCCATGTCAGGGTAACCATCGTCAGCTAGTTGCTGTAGCTGCCAAGCGAAGTCGGCGACAGACTCATTGGGACGCTGCTGGCGGGAGGCAAGTCCCAAACCCGCAATAAGCTCCGCTTCTTTTCGTTCAAGGAGCGTTTGCAGGTTTGCTTTCAACTGCGCGTAATCTAATTTAACAGCAGCATCGAGCTCCATATACTTCTTCCTAGCCTGATCTCGTAGAAAGACGGGCACCATTTTAGCTCTCTGCATGTCATCATAGCCTTTCGCATCCGCCATAAATTCAAATGTAACGAACCAATCTTTAATCTTTTCCCCAGGTTTGCCATGGAAAATAGGCACCACGTCCTTGGGAAGCGAAACTCCATTTGGACCAGGCATGATCAGTGGTGGCTGAAAATTCTGATGCTGTAGATTTGTAACAGAGTCTTGTAACTGTTGTAAACGAGTTAATGGGTCGGCTTGTTGAAGGGCAACTACAAAACCCGGATTATAGTTTTGGAAATCAGTTTGCAGCTGTTGTAAGTCTCTTGTAACACCTTCTAGGTGATCGGTGAAACCAGCCTTGAGGCCAGAAAGTTGGGTTTCAAACTGAGAAACTGTTTAATGGAGACACTGGATAAGCACCCGATCTTGTTGAATCTGGTGCTTCTGCTCAGGAAGATGGCGCTGGAAAGAGTCAAGTGAGGGGTCTGAATGAGGAGATAGTGACTGTGAATTACGTCCAGTCGTCTTCGAACGGGATTGTCTACTAGTTCCAGCCGCTTGTGAAGAAGCAGTTGGTTTTCGCTTACTGGGAGGCAGGCGTTCGCTCATGCAGCGGAGTACGTGCTAGACCGCTGCCACCAATTTGTGGCGTTGCCGAGAAATCTACTAGGTTAATGAGTTTATTGTGAATGTAAAATAAACCTCTGTATAGAGGATAACAAAAAGTAGTTAACCTCACTCTGTTGAGGATATCAGTTGAAACAGAACCTCTGAAAACAGAGGACAGATTCGAAGGCGAATGCAACATATAGGTGCATGGTTGAAAGTAGTTGGTATTGCTTCTGCATTGGGCCACCGCTGATCAAAATGGAAATAGTTGCACGACTCCGTAAAAGAAGAATAAGCGGTGCTTTTATACCCAACAATTTGAATGGAAATAAAAAGGCTTTTGAAATGTTAGAAAAGTGTGACTAGTTGAGAGTTATTTTGAATACCAAAATGTAGTTTGTAAAAGGAATGACTATTTAAACAAGGACTTAAAGAGTGTAAACTAGGACTTAAAAAGAGTGTTGAAATACTTTTAAAAAGTACGAAAATGGGTTGAAAAATGAGGTTACAAAAAAGAAGAATAAACATAAAAGCGTGACTTGAATTATTGGTTTTAAAAAGGACTTGAAAAGAGAGGGAGAGAGGGGATTTGAAAGAGAGATTAAGTTTTAACAAAATTACGTTTGTTACACGTATATCAAAATTTTGGGTAGCACTTGGGGACGATAGGGGCTTTTTGGGCACGATATACGTATATAACTAAAAATCGGGTTTGTTTCTAGGCCAGGGACACGAAACTCCGAACGTACGTATGTATATCGGGGCAGAAATCAGGATTTGGGTCGAATCTCCCTGTCGACCTGGATTTGCGGTAAATCCGTCCAGAAAGTAAGCAGCAATCCAACAGTTGGGACTTTCGTCGTCCAACAATACCAAATTTGGTTCCTGGGCAGGCCCCGGATTCCAACAGAAAAATTTCCAAAATTTTAATTTCCTTCCCAAAAAATTTATGGGTTGGGGGAGGTTGGAATAATTTCGGGGGGCAAGGAGTTGCTGGTTATAATAAGGATGGGTTATCACTTGGACTACCCCAAGTGATATTAAGTTCAAGAGTTGGGTGACCCAACTATAGTAATAAAATTTAAAAGGGAAATGAAAAAATAACACAAGTACTAAGAAATCACCAAAATAGACGGGGCATAGAAAAAGAAACACACCACTAGGCAACACGGGGCAAAATGAAACTAATATAACTCACCGAGGGACTGAAAGGAAGTCAGGCGTCTGACTGGGACTCAAGCGATGCGTATGCGGCGGCACTTCAAAGGGACCAAGACGGAATCAGGCGCCTGATAAGGACTTAAGCAATGCGGGGGCGGGCAAAAATTTAGTATAAAGGTTTTCAAAGGCAATTGATGTCAATGGAGCCACACAAGGGAATCGACAATCAACAGAAATACGGATATGAAGAACACGGGGAAAAGACAGGGCCAGCCCAGTCAAACAAAAATTGGGGGAAAAACAAACTTTACTGATAATAAGTGTAAGGGGCTGGGGGGAGGGTACTAGCAAAATTTTTCGAACGGGGTATCAAAAATTGATAAAGGGAAAATTTACGGAAGGGGGAAAACAAGAAAAATATTTAGGGAAAAATTTAGGAAAAAGGAAAAAAAGAGCCTATTCCGGGCAGCCTAATGTAAAATATGGTGAGAGCGGGGAATTTAACCACAGAGCTCACACACCAAATTTTACGTGGAACGCAAAGAACGCTGACCAACGACTGCGGGTGGAGATCTTTAGTCCAGGCGGCTCTTCCCACCGACTTGCCTCGCCAAAGGGGGGACAGATAATTTTTGGGGGACGCCAACGCCAGACAGAAACGGGGAGACACGCGCGAACACACAAGAAATTAAGCTCAATACTGGACGGGCTCCGGGCTATCCCCAGAGCGCTACCTAGCTACTAGAAGAGGTCAGTTCTAGTTAAAATTAACAAGTAAACTTAGGTTAAATTAACGATAAACAACTGAGCAATTTAATAGGAGGGACAAACAAGGGAATTAATAAAGTAAATTCCGTCTGGGCTACCCAGAGGGGGACAAGCAAACAGCGGGCTACCCGCAAAAGTAGACAATAGCAACAATACAAAGGGGATGGTAAATAAGTGGGGGAGGAAATCAGCAATCAATAAGAGGAAGGAGGGGAACCAACAGAAATGGGGGAGGAGAATTAGTTAGTAAAAATAGACCCGGGGGGACGGGGCAACCCCGCAAATTAGGAAAGGGAAGGAGAAGGGAGGGTTAGAAGTTAATAGAAAATGAAGCGAAAAGGGATTAAGGATAAAGTAGGGGGTTAACAAGAGAATTTAGGTTAATTTTTAAATAAAAGGAAAAGACACGAACTTACTCTTAGGTGTAGAAACTGCGAGAGACGGGGGCCCCAACTTTGAAAACCCGACCGTGCGCGAACTTGAAAAACTCCCAACTGACGAAAGGGTGACGTAAGCGTTCAAGGAGAATTCTGTTATGCGTTGAGAACGGGAGGGTCTATCTTTGCTAAGCCAAAATAATTGCAATGTTAAGTTTACGCTCACGAAATAGGGAATTTAAAGGTTTTTACACAAATTTTGGATTATGAGCATAAAGTTAGCACTGCACATTATTTAAAAAGGATTTTTACATACAAAATAATACACAATTATCGGGCTTCCCAACAATTACAGCAATACAAAATATTTACGGGGAATTTGGGAGAGTTTTAAGGAATTTTAGGGAAAAACTATGAAAGTTAGGAAATAAAAGGGACTTGGAAAGGGGGTGATAGCGGGGACGCTATTACCCACATTACATATAAGTGGTCTCAGGAGGGGTCCCGCAAAGCGTTGTTAAGCGTGTGTTTATACGCGATTGAACTGAAATGTATTTGATTGGCTACTTAGCTACCGTAATCCTCATCAGGGAATTTCAGTTCGACCGCATATAAACACGCATAACAACGCTAAGCGGGACCCCCCTGAGACCACTTATACACACAATTTTGACATAAGGTAGCGAATTAGCCAATCAGTTGCGTTTTAGTTCAAATGCATATAAATACATGCTGAACAATAGTAAGTGGGACCCCCCACTAGATTTCGGCCGTGATGTGCCGAGCATCTCGCAAGCCATTTCCATTGGGAAGGGCTAAGCTTCTCACTCTTGGTATTATATACTCTTGCTAATACTGATACTAATACTGCAAATAAAAGAAACTCTGTACAAACCTAGCCTGATTTACTTACTAATGTTATGTTGACGTAGTGGAACCGTCCCAATAACAATCGGTAACATAGTGTCAAGGCTGAAGGAAGGTCCGAACGGCGACGTTTCCACCTTTAGCAGATACGATACCTGGATAATCCCACAGTTATCAATTGTTGGTGGGGCCGGCGGAATACGAATGTTAGAAAAAACTACCTCCCGACTCTCCCCTTCCGGGATCACCTGACAATTGCTATCCTGATACAGACTTCGTTCTGATTCTTTGGTGTGCCAGAAACTAAAATGAGCTGCACGATACGTGACATGCTGGATGACTGTTGCTTTGATTTTCTTGATTCTGCGTCGGCTTTTGTTGTGTACAGCTACAGTGAAATCGAAGACCTCCCCTGGCACAAATCCACGTTTTGCCAAAAGTATATCCTGGCTGAAATTAAAAATTTAAGCATATGATAGTTTAATAAGTACCAACAAGAGTACATAATATAAGAGTGTGCCACTAGGCACACTCTATGTTATCAGAGCAAAAACTATGCTCTGCTCACTAACGGCCCACCCTCCCCCCGCAAATCAGACCATCACATCAAAGAATTTTGAGCGCTATGTTTGTGTTCTAAAGCTCGAAGCGGGCACCAAATTCGCGCACGCAGTGCTTGTGTTTTCGAGCTTAAGCACATAAACATAGACCGACTGAGCGTACCCCCGTTTCGACTAGGTACTGATTTGCGGGGGGGGGGTCACTAGGGTCTGATTTGCGGGGTGGGTGGGCCGTCAGCGTGCACAGCATAGTTTTTGCTCTGATAACATAGAGCTTGCCTAGCGGCATACTCTTATAATTATGTACTCTTGGTACCAATAAACTCAAGGATTTTGCTGCTATTTAATAATCTTGTAGATATCAAGCACCCTACATATAGGCCAATAATGCACAACGAACTGCAGACAAGTGTGTGATGTAAATGTTGAAAATAGTTTGGGACATAATAATATTTATATATGTTAGTACACAGTATCAGCGAAAGCGAGCTTGTAACTAAAAGTGCGCCGTTTCTAGCTATTCTGCTGAATGGACAATGATCCTACCAAGTTATGTAAATGCTTCAAACGATAATACGACGGCGCTCATATAATTTGGAGTCTAATAGTCTAATTGCCTATTGTTAAACTTAAAAGTTTATCTGTAAAGTTTACTGTATCCCACGCTTAAGCCGTGTGTTGTTGTTTGCGTACTTTATTTGCCCTGACACACAGCACAAGCAACCCAGAGATTTTCCATCGTGTTGTTCCATGGATTTAGCGTTAGCTGGATCCAAGTTAAGATCACACAATCCAATCACTGTGAAGGCTTTTTTGGCGGCAGTACCAAGTTTGTAAGGACGACTGATGACACCCTTTAGGAAATACCTTATGTACCCGTAGAAATCGTCCTCAAAGGAAGAAGGGCAGTCTGATGGCAACGTAAAGCTGAAATTGTATCTGTGACGGCCGGAATTGAGGAATAATTTCTCTTGAGTTGTCCCTTCTGGCTTTCCAAATACAACCACTTCCTGATTAATATAGCATTCCTCGGCTTCATAGGTATCTGAACTGCTACTATTCTTTGAGGAGTTGCTTTCTGTCCAGTGAGTATAGGCTCCTCCTTTCAGTTGGATGCGAATATTTTTTATTTGTAGACTATCACTTAAATGTAGATTTAGATGACCAGTGACCATTTGTCCAGCATGGTAGACTCCCATGGGATTGTCTGTAAGCTCAATCATTATATAATCTATCTTTCCCATTCTACAGATTTATGGATACTAAGGACTGTTTAAGGATTACTATCAGAAACAAAGCGATACAGTCTAAAATAATAAGGTTTAAAGCAGAAATCTGTACTTCAAATATCATGCCTAATGTTGTAGTAGTAATGCTACTACTAGTAGTAGTACAATACATGTTCAATTTTAAATGGTACATAATAAACATACACAAGTTTACAAGTTGGAAACTGTTTGTAAAATACCTTTTTGTGTAGACTTTTGTGCATCACCGTATTTTGATAACAACACATTTAAAAGAACAATCCAATTTTAAAACCATCATGGAAAAGGCTACTTTTTAGCATTAAAAATTAGCTTCACCACATTCATTACACTGACAACTTTACTCTTCACAAAAGCAAAGACTATTCTCCTGAGAAGTTAAATCGGAGAACGACAAATGAGTATATAAGGGCACCTACCTCTGTGCTCCAGCTTTCAATAACAACTTAGTCGTCTGTGCATTAGTAGACTTTCCAATTTAGTTTAAGTTGCTTAGCTACCAATTTAAAACCATTGTTGTAAGACTTCTGTTACCTCATGTGCATGAATTAATCTTACCTGCGTAAGTACAAATGGTTTCTGAACACGCCTGGTTACGGTGTAGAACAAGTTTATAGTGTTGAATTTCGGACATGAAAACGAAACGAAAACGAAAACTCAGAAAAGAGGATAAGTTAATGTAAGAGCTCTAAGAGTGTGCCCACGTCAGACTAATACTACCTCCTACCCTAACGTACTACAGCAGGCGACGACAATCCAATTTTGGTATCGCGAGTTTATTTTTTGAATGCAAAATATACAAAATCGGAAAAATGCAAAATAGCAATATGAATACCAAGGACTGTTTAAGGATTACTATCAGAAACAAAGACATCTAGAACAGTCTAAAAAATTAAAGTTTAAAGCAGAAATCTGTACTTCAAGATCATGCCGGAAGTTGTAGTAGTAATACTGCTTCTGGTAGTAGGTAGTACAGTACCATACCTGAACTGGAGGTTAAATTTCACTGACCCTTGTGGAAGGAAATTTGGGTGAGAGAGAGAGAGAGCGATTTTTCCTAAGCGTACCTTTTAAACGATTTTTGCCGGTTTTTAACAATGTCAGCGATTCGTTAAAGATGAGATTTAGTTAAAACTTGGATGTTTTTTAGCAAACATAGTGTTTTAAAGTGAAAAATTCCGGGGACGAAAAGATTTGGAAAATTTAGTCCTAAAACAATTTTTTGGGGATTTTTCTTACCCCATTGTGGACAATGTTCCCCTTGTAGGAGCAGAGTTGGGACTACTTGAGGGCGACTTCGCCGAGGGGGTTTGGTTTGCCCTTACCCCCTTCTCCACGAGTGTACAGTACGTGTTCAATTTTAAATGGTACATGTTAAACTTACACAAGTTGACAACTTAGAAACTATTGTAAAGACTTTAATTATGTATCACCGTATTTTGAAAACAATACATTTAAAAGAGCAATCCAATTTTTTAAAACCGTCACAGAAAAGGCTACGTTTTAGCATTAAAAATTTGTTTTTCCACATTCATTACAATAAGAACTTTACTCTTCACAAAGCAAAGACTATTCTCCTCAGAAGTTAAATCGGAGAATGACAAATGAATATATAAGGGTACTTACATCTGTGCTCCAGCTTTCCATGGCAACTTAGTCGTCTGTGTATCAGTAGTCTTTCCAATTTAGTTTAAGTTGCTTAACTACGGCATTTTGGAAGTGGTGCTACCACATGTGCACAGAATGGTCTGTGTTATGCTCAGACCCCCTTGGTTGCCTTGTCGTGGAAGTGCTCTTCGCTGATGTGGCTCGGATGATGTACTGGTTCTGTGAGGCACGCGTGGCGGGGTGCTCTGGTGCCTCTGGTTGTCCTGTTGTCGCCTGGCGCGCTTTGTATCTAGTAGTGCCTGGTGTGATTGCTGTATGCCATGTGCTGTGGCTGGCGGTACCTGCCTGACTTTATGATTCCGAGCCGTCCCTATTAAAACCGAACTAGCCTCATAATATTTAGATTTGCTCAAAATGGATATTTCTCATTTCTTTTTCAATTGTGATAAAATTGAAAGAAATAATTGCCACCGCAGCATTTTGATGGCTATTATTCTTATGAGGCCCGAATGTTTGATGCCACAAAATTTTAAAAATTTTAAATAGAGAGAAATGCGTTCACATTGCACGCAGCTTTGCAGCGCGACCTACTCAAACATTATGACAGGTAAAACCACGGTGTATTCTATGGAAGCGAGTACTAAATTTTTATGAAAATGAAAAATGAAAATGAAAAAACTAGATAAATCTTTTACAAGCGATAATTTTTCCTAATGCTAGCTAATTTCCCACCACATAAACTGATACAGGAATCTATTATAAAGAAGTTGAAATAATTAGAGCAATGCCAGTTGTTCAAATTTAAAATTTAACTGTGATCCAGACCCAAATTGACCCTCGGAAATTGCTGACCTAGCCCAAAGTGACCCATAGGAAGTTGGATCCCAAAAGGTTCACAAAATTTGTGGCCCAAAACCCAGTGACCCAAGCAAAAGTAGAAACCCAAACGACACATGACCCCGTTTCCATCTCTGCCGCATAACACTGCAAATCTGTAACGAAGGGTAGTCCGGTCAATGCAAGATTTCCGGTTGCATTTTGACCAATTCGTCTTTGCAACATACTCAAGGAATTTCTCAAACATATTTTCTGTCCTTTTGTCTCTGTTGCCTTAAGACTGATGCAAAGTTTGACCAAAACTGTACCATGTTTGGGTCTTTAATTGGGAGCTTCGTGGAGCTGACTTGAAAATGTCTGTAGAATTAACGGACCATTCAATTTATAGATTTGTCTCCAAGATTTGTCTGAACCAGGTCATATTTTGCTGCTATACAAATTGCAACAGCTGTAAACAAATCTGCTCATTCTCAGAAGCGACAGTTTCAAGGAAATTTCGACATTACTTGGTTTTGACTGCTTTAAACTATTTCTAGCTGCGTCGGAGACCATTCAAAATTAAAATAAAGATTAATCTCTCTAGGTGCCTTCAGTGAAAAGAGCAACCAAAAATGTAGCCTCAGTGATAGCGTTCTGTCATTTTTGTGAAACATCATGCGAGTAAGGGTTAAGCCGATTCGAGGCGGCACGAGGTTCTAGCACACACATATAGCGAAAAATAAAAGTTGCTCAGATCGTTACAAACTTGGACTCCGTTGAATACCGAAATGCCGTAAGGAGGACTAACATTGGGGAAACCACAAGGGGGCACTCTTGCATGACCACGAAAAGCGAGAGGGCAGGTACACCAACAACTTCCTCGGAAAACGATCCGGGTGGTCACGGGTTCGAAACCAAGAGTGTGGAACGTGTAGTTCAGCACAAATCATTTAATTAATAATTTTGATTCACTGAAAGTTTAACTTTCGAGACTGGATCTTACTAATTGCATGAAAGGGGTTTTCTGCTTAAAGGTTTAACTTCATGCCGCAGGACTACCCCAGTTAGTAATACTTTGGCATACCGGTTTTCTAAACCTATAGCCAAGGCAGAGTTGTATGCGGGCCGCGGGTACCCGCGGGTACCCGCGGGTACCCGCGGGGCGGGGCGGGGCGGGCCGAATTTTACTACCCGCGCGGGCCGCGCGGGCCGATGCGGGCCGATTTTGGGCTACTTTCATCGGGATAATTTTGCTTTCTAGAGATTTCACACATACCAAATTATATACAAAAGAAGGTTATATTTCAGATTTTTAAACACTAGTTGACTTCGTTATGCCATTCGACACATCAGCATGTACTATATTACTCAGTTTGCATAATCAATCAGCGTATTGAGTAATAACCTGTAGAGTAAACATAAACCAGTGAAAACTACAGGTTTTATTTGTATTGAAGTCTAGCTTGTAATCCATTAGACCAAAGTATCTTCTGTGAAAAATATCAACGATGTCCTGCAAAAATAAGCCGAAAAGTATTTATCATCTACAAAAGTCAATCCTGTGGTTTCTACTGGAACCTTTGTGAGTGTTTATGTAGCACTGAAAGTCGGGGGTAGCGTATTTGCCGAAATATTATTTTTAAAAGCTTTAACGCCTATTTTCATTGGCGCAGAAACTGAATTTTTAATTTAATTTCGGAAATTCGTGCTTTTGCACATAAATAAATATAAATCCATGATAACTTCTTACTGAAGACTTACTTACTTAAGGGGGGGGGGTCGCTTTTTGGCCGATTTTTCGACCATCTCCGATTTTGCTCATTTTCACATATTTTGTAGTCCCCATGGGTACCCAAAACAAGACAGGTGCGTTTTGCGTAATATTGCTTTTATCGTGCTGTAGAGCCCTTCAAAGGTGACCTCGACATGTGTTAAACATAGGAAAATGAAAAAGTTAGGTTCAAAAGTTTGTGGCAGAAAATTTTTTCGCTGTATGCAAGATACTGCGCTGCAACCTTGTTGTACATGTTAAGCACATATCAGAGAGTGCAAATAACCCTTCTGAAACTATTCTGTTGAGTGTCGGATTTTTGGCGATTTTTCAAAGTCAAAATTTCGGATAATTGGTGCTTTTTGTACCACGAAAAACAGGACCAGCAAAACATTTTCGCCTCTCCTGCAGGATTGGCAAAAGCTACAGAAATCGCTTATAGATAGTTGCACTCTACGCATACACAGAATTCTTATGACAGTAGTTGCAAATTTCTACTTTGTAGTTTGTAGTGCTCTCAAAAAACTTGCCACAAAATGTGCTAATTTTGCCAAAAATCATCATTTTGCACAATTCTCACGTTTTTTTAATAATTTCTCCCTCGTTACCCACTCGAAAGTCACCAAAATTGGCACATAAAACTCTCAATGCCTGCCTGACATTATGGTAAAGGCAAATGCTTCAAGGTAGAACTTTTCTGTCGTGTCGGCTCCTTTGATCGCTTACAGGTCACAAAAGTCAATTTTTGAAATTTCCAAAATATAGACAAATTGGGTATCATTCGATAGCTACTGATGAGCTGAACAACTTTTCTAATAGAACTATGTGTCAGTGAAAAAGGGTCAGTTCACAATTGAAAAATGTACTGTGAACGAATGGATGGATATCCCGGAGTCGTTTTAGTATTAAAATATTAGCCAACCCACAGAATTAATTTGCCATATTAGTTGACCCAAATTTCGCTGCCGTTCTGTCTCAACATGACCTTGGATGGCAAATCAAAGTGATTTTCAAGTTTTCCAACTTTATAGCTGAATATCATTGCCACCGTTTGATTTCGAACTGTAATGTTTTGTCTTGTTTTTGAGAACATATGTATCTATATTGCGTGTGAAAATGAGCGAAATCCGTGACTATCGATTTTGACCCGAAGCGACCCCCCCCCCCTTAATTCATTTAACTTTCATTCACAACTTCTTGCTGAAGACTAGTTTATTTAAGGTCAATGACAGCCGAATGAAGTTCCACAGCATAGGGCGTTATGGAGAAAATTGTCTGCGATTGTTGCGGCGTCGCAGCTTTGGCGCTTTCAATACCAATTTTTATTTTCCTACAATTAATAGCTGGTTATAAGCTCGTCAAGTGCTGAACAAACTCGCTGTCAAGGAAAATGCGTCAAACATTTGCGTAAAAATGAACAAAATCCCTGCCCAAAACATTTTTCATGGTGTACCCTTTTAATAACACGTTCACTAGTAATACCATTTTTGGTTAATTACTTCATAGACTAATACTATTTTAATACTATATACACACTCACAAACAAAAATATAAATAATACAGGAATAATTCCTCCTCCTGTACACACTAAAAGCCGCATGAATATTTTGCTTTGCACACTAAAAAAATTTTTTTCTCTGTAAACTACATACATGTTAAAGCTAGCCTGACCAAAGGGTGGGTCAGTAGTTTGCCAGTAGGAATCGGACTGACCCACCAATGGCTCAGTAGTACTGAACGTGTTAAGGGAAGATAGGCTTTTATTACCACTTTAAGAACAGTAATTTGGTAGACAACAAAGTTTAAATTAAACGGACAGAAAAATTTGCCGGACCCGGAAGTATCTTTCAAAATACAACAGTTTTGGTGCTCAGGTACTACATAGGTAGCAATTTGGATTTGCGGGTACCTGCGGGCCGATTTACACGTGTGCGGGCCGCGGGCCGGAGTGTTGCGGGCCGCGGTCACGAGGTGCGGGCTGCGGGCCGGGCGCGGGCCGGAAAAATCGGCCCGCATACAACTCTGAGCCAAGGTAGCCAAGACCAAAAGATAAAATTTACTGACCACAAACTTTATTTGCTAAACGACACTACAGTACAATAAACGATTAATCTTAAACTTTACATAGTAATTAAAATGCAATATATTAACTAGCAGTTAGAAGGCCCATAGGACGCACGAACCAATAAATAAGTCGGATCAAATAAGCAGAATCTTCTAGCCTGCGCTTGGTTAAATTTAAAACTTTTCGTAAACGATTCATCAAATGATGTTTTATTCCAAGTCTAAGCTTTTTAACAACTTTCATGAAGGTATATTTTTCTAATATTTCTAAGTAAACGACTAAAATCCAAAGCAATATTTGATGTTGCCAACAATCTTGTAACTTCAACTATATTAGCAAAATTAACCTTTGGTTTGTTGCACAAAGGGTTAGTTTCTAGTTTGCTAAAATCGAATTTCCAAGTGGAATTTAGAGCTATATCCAAGTTTAACATCAACCCTTCATATTAATTGATTGTTATAATTAAATGATTAGTTAATTACTAAATAAATTGAATCGACTCTCTGCATGAGATAAATATAGATTTTAGGGACACTTTTAGTGGTTCGATTACTTGAAGTGCAACATCTAGTAAAAGTCAGCGTCCAGGAAAGAAAAGCAAAGATCAAAAATCAAGCATTTTACAATTAGGACAGGGCAGTTGTAAAATAGATGTGAAATGGATGGATCTAATATTCAAAAGCACTAAATTAATAAAAATTAAACAACTAATTTGTACAAGAAAACATGGTAACTACTCCAAAACATTTCAAATAGTCGTATTAGAAATGAGGGAAACTGAAATTTTTTGCGGGCACCTTGTGACCTGCAGGCCGCGGGTAGCGGGGCGGGGCGGGGCGGGTACCGCTTTGCGGGTAGCGGGCCGAAATTGGTACCCGCTTACAACTCTGTGTAGGGGTGTTGGCTGAAAACTAAGGCAAATTATAAATATTTCTCTTAGGATACTTGGAGTTATATTTTAAGGCCCCGTTTATTGCTAAATTGGTCAAACTTTGGCCCTGCTGAGCGTCGAACCTTAAGATCTTCAAATTTTCAAATGCGGGCCGGAGCGGGCCAAAACCATTAGCTAAATATTTACTCATGCAGGCTGTTTTACAGCAAAATTTAACATTTCGTTGCATAATTTCATGCATTGAAGCCTTTGAAATTATATTGTTCTGGATTAAAATAAGTAAAGTGAAGTAAAGTAAAATAAATAAAGTAAAATTTTGGATATTTTCTTTTGGCAGGTTGGGCCGGGCCGAAATTTGTCAGCTTGCGGGCCCGGCCGGGCCGAAAAAATCCTAGTCTCTAGTCAGCAAGCGATTGCTAGAAGTTTCTTATTTACTTAATCCGAAAGTAAATAGATATCTGGGGTGAGGTGAGTATTTCCTTTCTCATCCATTCTTCCAATCTCAGTCAAGCAATTTCTTTCACTTACTGACTCAAAAATCAGCATTAGATGGGTGATTATTCAGGAGGGAAGGGGCGGTATACGAAGGCAATATTGCTGAGGCGATTGGCCAGGCAAGGTATCAGAAGTAAGGGGGGCTGTGGACTAAGGCTGAGCACAGATAGGGGAGATTAGGTACTGGGACTAGGAGTATCGTAATTTGGACCTGACTTGAATTGTGACAATTCCTTAGCTTAATTCAACTTCCTTGTCATGTTGGTGCTATTCTGCTCGTGCTTTGCACCAATGAGCACAGCCCAGGGAATTGGGTGCTGAGAATATTCCCCTCCCATTAGGGGAGTCTAGACTTCATGGAGCTTCTCCTTGCCCCCCACAAAATTGTTCCAGAGGGCTTTTGCCAGCTCAGAGCAAACCAGCTCACCGGCGTGTGTGGCAGTCATTCGCAGTAGGAATACTCCGTCGTGTTTCAGGAATGTTAGCACAAAGCGACGCAGTGACTGGTGATCCACCATTTTATAGCCTTCAATGCCGATCAGGTAGCGACCCACGAACGTCACTCGCCTGCCCGGCATGAAGGTTATAAATATCCAGTACAGGAGGCTGGAAAAGGTGGCCAGGGTGAGCAAAACGTACCAGAACCATAGAAAGAGAAAGATTTTCTCGTTGAACATGTTGATCATCAGCACACACTGAACCGTGTGCCGATGCACATTTCCCAGCACCTTCACCTCAAAGTCGCACATGGTCACTCGGGGGAAGTTGCCGCTTTCGGCCCACTCCCGACCCAGCATCAGGTCATTGAGGACATAGAAGCCGAACAGTGTCTGCTGGGCGCCCAGAAAACTGTTCAGCAGAAAGATCTGTCCGATCAGATTCAGCGTGTACAGCAGCTTGATGCTGATGTACAGACTGCTGACTGAGCTACCGGAATTTTTGGATATGGAAAGACAGCGGCAGTCGCCAG
Source organism: Trissonchulus latispiculum (assembly GCA_030248195.1). NCBI lineage: Eukaryota > Metazoa > Nematoda > Enoplea > Enoplida > Ironidae > Trissonchulus > Trissonchulus latispiculum. The sequence continues at coordinate 26,106 of JASAND010032013.1, read as the reverse complement.
AGGCTTGCATAAGGTGCCTGACGTGAAGGGCGTCTTCGACGTGAGCGGCGATCGTCATAATTGCCTTATTGCGACTCTCTGTGTCCAGCAGTCGCGCGTCGCAGGCCATCTGAACCATACTCTGAATGTGAACTCCTGAAACAACAGAGAGTGACGACGTCTTGAAAGACGAAAATAATTTTGACAGAGTTTTGATTTCGAACTCTGCTAAATTAGGATGCAAAAATAATTCAGATTTCATTAGGACTTAAACGTTGTAGCTGTTTCATGTTAGACAATTTAATCGCAGCTTAAAGAGTTTTAAGTACAACTTACAAATCTCAATTTTAATTTTAACTTTAGTAGCACTTAAAAATTACAATTAATTTAATAGTTCATTATACGTATGTACATAATTAAAATTTATTAAACATTCATAATGCGTCGATAACTATTCGTCGATCTGTTCCGTTTTAACGGCTCAGCCAACTAAGGAATTAGCTATTCACAAAAGGCACACAATTTTTCCCAGTTTACCAACAACTTTCTGTTTAAACCTATTTTTAGATCAATCAACATATTTTATTTTCTTTACTTTGTACTATTTCCAAATCCAAATTAAAGTGTAGCATACCTGATTGATAGCCTAACAATCGCCAGATAATACAGGGAACATAAAAGAGCAAAGCTTCTAAGGCTAGCACAAAGGGCACCCACTGGTAGTACCCGATTTGCCGCTGTTCCCTTTCCCCAATCTCAAGAGGTATATCGTCTCGCAGTGGAAGAAAGTAGGTATTCTGAACCCAACAATAGTTTTCGGTATAATGTTCCATCGGCCCCGTGAACGTGGCCGGTACCCAGCACTGGATCGGTTGACCGACATACTGTTTGGCCGAAACTATGATGGCGAAAATTGTGATAATGCTACTGGTATAGTAGTAGTTCAGTTTGTCAATGATGTCATCGTCCACATGAAACTGTAGACCTTTAATGGCCGACGCCACATAGTAGAGTAACATTGTGGGAGAGGATAGCAGGTGGGATTCTTCGCTAGACTTCTTGGCGCCTCCGGCTGTCTGGACCCGGGTCGAGCTGGGCCCGGCGACTGGGGAATCAGAACCCTCGCAATCAGCGCGACTCGCAGCACGAGAGATTAACGGTGCGGTGGATTCGGCGTGTTCAAGCTGAAATAAGTAGACAATTAACACAGAGATTGATTAGCATTAATTGTAGGGAAAGGTTATTGTTAATCTTCCTTGTTATACCCTTGATTGGGTTAGAAGTTGAAAGGTCTAAGGGTCCTAAGTAGTATAAATGGAGCAGTTCTGGACCACTGACACAAGTGGCACTTGAGGCACAGGTGGTCCACGTTCTAAAATCTCGCATTAATACATGTGTTTTTCTTTTCATTTCTATTATAAATTCTGTTTTTATATCACGAAACATAACACTTTCAACCCATTTACCGTTTATCTAAATATTTAATGTGAAATTTTATAATTTAGTTATCCTAAACCAAATTTTTAGTATAAACTTTTTCAATTTAATAACTTTAATATTCAATTAAAAACTTTCGCTGTTCTCAGTCTCAAGCATTGTCTCAATACACCTGCTACTACCGTGGACTTTTGATGGCAGGACCACATTCATCCCGAATTCCGACCTGTGGCACTAGCCTGAAACTTTTTAGTTTTAATTAATTTTAATTTAAACTGAAAGTTTAATAATAGGTACTCACGATACTGATACTTATCTTAGGACACACAGCCTAAAATAGTGTTCAAGTGTGCATGGTCTTAAAGTCTTTAAAAGTTATAAAAAAGTGGCTACATAATGTATGCAGCAAGTATTAATTGTGTCAGAATTAAGGAAGATTATTGTACCTATGAATTAAATCGAATTCTAATCGAATAAAATCGAAAAAGCACAAACGCCTACGAAAGCATCGACCCGAAGAGTGGAATCCGAAGAAAGCAAAAACGTAGGAGATGACGGTACCACTTAAGCTTGTACGACCATCCTACGAAAAAAGAGTGATACTCATTTGTGAATGAACTAGAGAAAGTAAATAGTAGTTCATTCATAGACTATTTGCTCAAGTTGCTGCTCTTGTCTAAGCAATTGCAAAAACGTTTCTTCTGCCTACGATGACTGAAAAAGCATGAAGTGCTAAACGGTTGTTCTGAATGAGTCAGAGGGCACACCTGGAAGCTTTTTCTAGCTCATACTTAACAAGCATTTGCGGAAGTGGTGGCGCTCTTGAAGCTCAAAGTGCAAAAGTGTAAGTTGAAACTATTTGAAATCGGCGAACTAGATCATATTCAACTATCCTTTGAGTTAATTTGTCAGTCGATTAATTCCAAAATCTGCACTGCAGCAAATATCGAACTTTAGGAAGGTTGAAATCGTACGTAAAGAAAAAGGCTAATAATAATATTGTAATTAAATGTGACAATAGTTATGCTGATCTTTCAAAACAGATCGTCGTTTAGCTGCAACCAAAGTTTACGTTATTGACACAAAAGCGGGATTGAAAGCTTTATTTCAAAAGGACCGGGATCTAAATTTCTTTGCAAAACTTCATAGATAATAATGTACAGGTAATATATGCCTAGATGATAAAGATGAGTGCTGCTTTAACCCTTATCATTTTACAGGATAAAAGTTGAGATTTGGGATTTTCTCAGAAACTGTAGTACACTGTAGTTAAGTTAGCTGAAACATAATCCTTGCCTGAAGTTGATAAAGAACAGAGCTTAATCCCTGAGTTTAATAAGCTTGAAAGTACGTTATGTTGCAAAACTCTAGAACATTTTGGAAAACGCACTCTTATCGTCGGAGGCACTAGTAGTTGCAAACGAAAACTACATAGATAGCATACATATATAATTACTATTTACATTAGTAAAATCTATTAATTGGTACAGGTGTTGTTGGCATTAAAGATACCTAAGGGCCTTTTCAAGAAAGGATAGAGTCGAGCAGAGTCAAAAATAACCGTTTTGACTCGTTTTAACTCCACTCAAGCTTGAGTTTCAGTCTTTTAACTCTTTCATGAAACAAATCGAATTAATTTTAAATCTACTCTACCATTTCTTGAAAAGGCCCTAAGAAAAGGCCCTACCATTCTGTCTCTCATCCTATTTTGGGGAAAGATTAGAGTAGAGTAGAGTAGATTTACAATCAAAACTCCGCACAATCTTAGTTTTCTTTCTTCCAACATTTTACTTTTAAAAAACTTCAGTTGGATTTTTTCTCATCAAAAGGTCGAGTTAAACTAAAACTAAACTCGTTAACCACCGTTTAACTCTTTAGCAAAAGGGGATAAAATATATAGGATTTTTAAGGCGCATAAACTTGGTGGGCTCTGTCGCGGAATCAATTACATAGCCATGACTCAAATTTCAGTGTAAAGTAGGTGACTTAGGACAGTGCCGCCTGTGTTTTCATGGACGCGCGTCGCTAGTTGCTCTTCTTGCAGCATCTTTGTTTTCACATATAGAAATTTTCATTTGCTAGATTGCTAAACTATCTAGCAATAAGGTCTCTTTTGCCATTGACCTGGTGATCTGACTACTCAAGATTGGTATTGGCATCAAACTTCAGACTGATAATTGTCAGGCTGACCGGCTGGCACGCCGCCAAACAAATCTGCGCTCTTCCCTCACGATTGTGTAGCGGAATGGTAACGTTCCTATCTGCAGATCGGAAGGTCCGTGGTTCGATTCTCAGCAGGCGTCAGAGGTTTTGCAGCATTAACTAGGACTAGAGTATGGAGTCAAGCCGAGAATAGCGCAAAAGTTTACAGGAGGAGGTGATCTCCCTACCTCTGAGTTGAGTCACTCACCCCCAGAATACCTTTTTCACGTTTTATGGTTAACATTAATTCCACCCCCCCCCCAGATTCAGCTTTCTGCACCATGCCTGGTTTGAACCAATCCTGAGCCATACTTTCTGTCAGCTTCACCAGCGCCGAACCAATCAACCCTGTGACAGTTTAATGAGCTGAGAACGAAAAGCAGGAATTGTGTCCTGGAAATTCTATACCACCAATTTTCTTTCCAAGAAGTGCAAAAAATAGTTTTAATAATGCTTTTCTGGGGGAAAATGTCTTCTTGCAATTTGAACTGTTCTAAGAGCTAAAGTCACTTCTGTTTGCGACAATAATTTCATGGTTTGAGGAGCTCTGGGGGAGGGCCCAGTTACGGTCTAGTTAAGCACTGGAACTTCCCTAGTGAAGCAGAAAAGAAAAGGAGATTTTGTAAAATTAGAAATGGTAAGCCGCGATCGAAAAACTCGGCAACAATCAACAAGAGTTATAACATGGACGACAAAGGGGAAGCAAAACTTGTAAACAGAATTAACATATTTGTAGCATGAATTCTGCTCTGTGTTGCTTTGGTCCTCGACTTAGGTTCGTATTAATTTTCGAATTCGTAAAAGCATGCAACTTTAAAACTTTCGTAAACGAAGGTAGAGAGTCTCGCAGTTTTCGGGTGTGAATAGCGATCAGTCATTCAATCAATCAATCAATCAATCAATCAATCAATCAATCAATCAATCAATCAATCAATCAATCAATCAATTATGTAACTAATGAATTTCAGTTTACTGAATTTACAAAATCGTGCAGAAGACATGAAGGCTAAATTTCGAATTTGGAACGGCAATAAATTCAATTTGAATTTACACCTTAAATTCTGTTTGAAAACACATTGGCTCTGTTAATTTTGTAACACCTTTACAGAATTAACGGAGCCACTCTGTTTAATCTTTTTTGATCTGAAAATAAATTTCTCCAAATTCAAAATTTCAGACGTAGTGAAATTTTTAAATTTATATTTTGCAGTCCTACTCATGGCCAACCTAGCGATTTTTCTATGCTGAAAATGAAACAGCAACCATCACTGGCGCTGACCTGCTATGATGAATGAAACCTGCTGCTGAAAGTTTGCAAACAATGAAAGTTTAAAAATGGATGAAACTTCTTTTCTCCGTTCCAAAAGCAGCCGTCAAACCTAAAGGCAGAAGCGTCCTAACTGGTGCAGGAAAAAAGCCGAAAATAAAGATTGTCAAGTTTCAATTTCGCTGTTAATCGTTTCAATGACGTTTGTGCGCCCAAAAACCGTTGGGTAATGCACCATTTTCGCAATCCGGTTTTTTTTGCATGTCTGCTTGCAGTGCACTGCGCGCTGCGTGCAGGTTGCTCTGCTGCAAAACAGAGAGCAGAAGCAAGTGCTGCGTCTGCAAATGGGAACAAGTGGTTGTTTTCTGTTGAAGATGCACGGGCGATAAAGGATAGCGTGCAATCCTACTTGGGTGTGCAAAATTGTAATTTGCACGCAGTAGCATGCACGCATACCTACCTAATGTGTGCAAAAAGTTGTAAAAATGAGTACAACCTAGGATAACAGCTTTTGCTTCTTGAGGGTCCTTGAATATTTGAGACTTTTCAGGATTGAAAGAAAGTCCGTTTTTTACGCTGAGAGAAAAGAAAACACAGCTGCAACATCAGGCAATCAGGTTTCATCCTTGCAATTTCTGACATCTTTCGTCCAGAAAAAAGCCATCTTGTCCTTAGTCGCCCATAAATCATTTAGGATTGGTTGACAAATGGATGGTGTAACCCTAAGGAATCTTTGGCACTCTCTATTGTGGTGTTATTATGTAAAAAGAGTTGTAAAAATAGTTAGCAACTAGAAATTATTCTATGCTTTAAGTACGTAATTTTAAAGTTTATGGAGATAGAAGCAAGCTCACAAGTATTCATCGGATACTTTCCAGCTTCAGCCTAAAAGTCGATGGAATCTGATACTTTATTTATCAACAAATAGGTCATCAGAAAGTCCAAAATAAAATTTTAAATTAATTTTAAATTAACAGCCACCTATGAATCAAGTGGTGACTTGAAACTCTCAGCAACACTTTTACTAACAGCGTTTTTGCATAGATTACCATAGACAGAAAACTCGAGCTATGAAACTTATCTGATGAAAAAGACGAAAGTTGAGTTGAAAGAATAATCTTAGGATCAAGCCAGTACCGAAAGCTTTCATATTATCCAGAGTTTGAATTAGCAAGTTTAAGGAATTAGTTACAGCCTGCCTACGTCAGCTTCTTAAGGAGAAGTTTTGAAGCTACAGGAAATCATTAATCTTATGGCGTTGCTTTTCCCCTCAATTTGAATGAATGTGCATATAAAAGGGCAAAGTATTTGCAACAGTAGTGCAGGGTTTGCTTATGACTGAAATTGGTGGCCTTTATTTTGGTGGCCAGGGTTGTCGAGCCAAATTGAGTCATGGTGAAGTCCTGTCAAAATTGTGCTGAAGCTGCTCAGCGTCCACCACGGACATACGCTAGTTGGCCAAAGTCCGATGCCTGGGAACGCTTACACATCGACTTTGCTTACAGCCACGGCCAGTCTCATTTGGTCCTGGTAGACGGTGGCAGCAGATGGGTTGAGATTCTACCGATGTCGTCGACTTCAGCAGAATCTACAATAATATCACTGGCGAGCGTATTCGCTCGTTTTGGTTTTCCCGAGATTCTGGTTTCTGACAACGGGCCCCCGTTTCCGTCAGAAAAACTACAGGATTTTTGCAAAAGAAATGGAGTCCGTCACATTTTCAGCCCACCTTACAATCCTGAATCAAATGGTATTGCCGAAAGAATGGTCCGAACATTCAAGAATTACTTACGAAAGAATGGGGCTACACAATCCAATCTGAAACAGAAAACCCTTCAATTCCTTTTATGGTATCGCTCCACTCCACACTCCGCCTCTCGGATGTCTCCTGCTAATTCACTACTGGGGCATGAATTACGTACACGCCTCAACTGCTTCAAAACAAGACAGCACGCAAGGCCCTCAAAGCTTTTGGAACAACCGTTGAAGTTCACCCTTGGCGACAAAGTTTGGTATTGTGATGGAAGGGAGACCAAGCCAAAAAAGTGGAAAAAGGCCGTTGTGGAGCGCCTCCTAGGAAACAAGCTGCTGGTGTTAAACGATGGGTCAGGATATCACCGGAGGCACTTCAACCAAGTCCGACCATGTTGGGTATCCGACATCGGCATAGATCGCTCCTATGATTTCTTCCAATCGAGTTTCCGGGTCCCTGATCATCAACCAGCTAATAATCAACCAGCACCAATTTCCCCACGGTCACCACCGGCGCAGATAAACAGAGACCGCAGATACCCAGTGCGGGAGCGACGACACCCTCTCACTTTCATTGCTGGAAGTGACATCGGGTTTGTCCGGGACCCACGTTGAATCTGCGTGGGAAGATGATGCAGGGTTTGCTTATGACTGAAAAACTATGAAATATACAAGATTCTATCCTATACAGTATAGTTAGCATATTCTCTGAAAATATAAAGCTGTACTTTTGTGATCAGCATTCTGATCGGTGTTTTCCTGCGCTAGCTTTTCAAGTAGAAGACCGGTTCATGCTTCAACGCCAGCATGCGAAAATCAAAGTTATGTTTCAGGGTTGGATCTAAAAGCATAACCGACCAGACCAGGACCACTTTTCAGAACCATGACCACTTTTGAAACCAAGGCTCTAAAACCAGGACTGCCCTTAGAACCTGTTCCAGATGGCTCTAAAATCAGAACCACTTTTGATCCCGGTCCTGAAAAGTGGTCCTGATCCTGGGCCCAGTCCTGATCCTGGTAGTGCTTTTAGAACCAACTATGTTTCAGTTCTATTTCAGCTTCAGTTTCAATTTCAGTCTCAGCCAGCAAATAAAACATCTTTTCAATTTCAATACCTATCCTAATTACAATAATCTAATGGTTTGTCCGATTTTTTCATATTTCAAACTACTTTGAACCATTCTGCATTAAATGCGACGTGTACCTACATTTTAGGGAAAATGGTTGATTTCAAAGTGGAATTAATTCAGAGTCGTGCTTCAGCCACTAATTAATTAGTGGACCAGGACACATGCAGGAAACAAAGAAATTTAGCATGTGTCAGAATAAAAATAAAGAATTAGCCCTGCTGGGGATCGAAACAGCACCCTGCAGTTCTGAACTCGAACATACACCACTGGAGCAAAAACTTTACTTCTTCTTGATTATATTCAAAGTCTGATTTTGTGACGATACAAAACTGCTGAATTTAGAAAGGACATGTTGAAATTTTGAACGTTTTGGATTAATTTTTAATGGCTATGGTTTAAGCATAGTTAATTTTCTTTTATTTTTAGGAAATTCCAGGTAATATTTCGATATCTGCGCGAAAATTAACAATATCTACTGAGGATAAGGCATCTTTATTGAGATAAAAATTAATTATTAGATTTATTAAGATTATTTATAATCATTAACAGACGGGTCTATCCAGACACTGGCTGCGTCAGTACTGATTTCTTGGAAGGATAACGAAAATTTATAGAGCAAGATGTGCAAAACAGAAAAGCCAGTAGCCTTCTAAATTTTAGCAATAATTTTCAGCAACTGAGAACTGCCTGAAGCTTTTTCCTAAAACTTTCAAAATTCTTTCAAAAAACATCCTACACTAGACAAATGCAAAAGATGGCTGTCGTGAAATTTGCGATGGCAGCTTTAATGGCACTAGCTTATGTATCTTGTGGTCTGCAACTCAAAATTCGTGAGAACAAATTGACTGAAGGAAACAGGACGCTTTGGTTCATAAGTCTTAAAGATTTTTTTTGAAAAATAGTTCATTTCTGTCATCAGCAAGATAAATTTGCTTTCAATTTGAAAATACTACGCCGCACAGTTTTCAACCCTGTTGTCAACTACTCGTGCACTACCTGCTGAAAACATCTACACTGTGTTTAATGTTTAGAATTTTAATATTTGTAAAAAGAGGAAGCATTTGGTCAAAACACAAGCTTAGATTTAAAATTGAAACACTCCATCCATCCCTGGATACTTCTCCAAAGATTGCATCCATTGATACTTTCTAGCTATATATACATTTTTGCAGCAACCTCACCCCAGTCTGTACTGCGGTTAGGGGTCCTGCCATGTAGAATGGTATTTTTGAGGGAAGGAGGATGCTGGCGCTGAATAACTGCCATAGCAATTACCCAAGGTGTTCTACAAGGCTATAAGAACGTCCATTACGTATATCGAATTGGAGGTTCTGTGGTAGCTCCACCAAGCAGGCGGCTGACCACCTCTTCACAGTATCGGTAAAGTGCCCTGGAGGTACTTGAAATATGGTGGTTGAACTTTTGGCAAGCTCTAGAGACTTGAAATGATCATCCACCTACATATAGCGTAACTGCGCTACCACAAGTTTAGCTATACATTTAGATTCCGATTTTCAGAGACAGCCGTTTTTAAGATTGACATTCAGAAACGAAGAAAAAGTGAGCAAAAAGTGTCCACGTCGAGGACCGAACCAACTCCTAACTTTATCAGCTTTACTTATACAGAAACGTTGGGCCTAATTTATTACACTCAATTCGCCATTTTAGGACACAGTCATCCTGAAAAAACGTTGAGAAAAAATTCAAGTATTGTAAAAAAACAATTGGGATTCGTTAAAAACAATGCCTCCTAAAAACACATTTAGATAAATACAAATGAAGGTCATGCAATTTGGTAACTGTTCATCTACAAAGCTTGCGGTTGTCATTAATCTAAAACAATTAACCCCTGAAAGGGGAAGTAATTCCGCTCTGAGTGTTTTTATAAAGTAGGTATGGCTAAGAATCCATAATTCCTTTATATTTAAGAAGAGTAAGCCACTTAATGTTAAGGCTTATTTTCACTGCTTGTGTAACGGTGATCCGACCAGAATATGTGAATGTTTGCAAAACGACCGTTCGCACTCTACTCAAACGACCAATGGGAACCAGAAAATCGTTTGTCTCCGATTTTCTTAAAAGTTGTATATCGGGATGTTCAGGGTCACTGAACACGACCCTGAAATGATTTTTTCTTTCCAGCTTTTCGTTTTTGTTTTAGTATTGTGGTCGGAGCACCGTTACGCAATACAGTGAAGAGAAGTCCTTTAGTAAATTACTCTTACTCTTCTGTTATATGAGAATTATAAATAGCATGTTTAAACGCTTAACGGATAGCTTAATAATGTTGATTCCAGCCTGTGAAACGGCAGCCAGTTGGTTCTTTCTCTGGCTCGACGCAATTATCTAGTGTCATACTACGTTTCATACCGTGCCTACATAATTATTAAAAACATTCACATGGTTGAAAGCGTAAGAAAGGGGAGAAATCAAATTTTCTGGGAATTGTGCTTCTGACATTGATGGGATTGTGGAGAAAGTTTAGGATAATTTTGGAAAAATAAGAATTCATTTCACTTCTTTGCCATCATTCAAATCCAGTTTCTCGCTCTTCCAGTATAGAAACTATCCGCTGCTAGCCTTGCTCAAATTTTACCATCAATTGCTTGACTTCCCGGCAACCTAATTTGCATATTCTGAGTTTCGAAATTGTAGCCTACTAAGCAAAAATCTGCCAAAGGGGGAACACTATAAAATGTGGCACCAATCATTGCGCCCCCCACTGTTAATAGTCTGTATCTAAAATTTAAACAAAGAAAATCAGTCTAAAGCGGCTCACGCACAATACTAAAATTTTTAAACAAATTTTTCTTCAGTCTTAATCAGATTTTGCTATGACACCCCCCATCGAAAAAAAGACAGAGTACTAGGAAGACGTGTTAAACATACTGCGCACACTACAGCATCTTGAGAATTGTACATAGTTTTAGGGTTCAGTCATTACAAAGATTCCGCCTCCGGCGGAATAAAAATACCTAAGGGTGCCTGAGCAGATTTTTCACAAAAGTTTTCATAACCCAAACCGGGGCGCCAGGAAAATATTGTTTTCCTGAACTGAGCGAAAAAAATCAATTTTCAATTCATGAAAAATAGGCTGCCAAAAATTAGACTCCGTCTCGCATTTTCACATTTCCAATATTTGAGTTGGACAGAGGGAATGGGAAACGAGAGATAAAAGGAAGAAATATAGGGAACACTTGTGTGTGTGGGGGCAAAATCACTTTTTGGATCTCCCTGTGGATTTTTAAAATTTTGCTATGACTTTGTGGCCGGCCAGAGTAGTGCAACTCCAAATACGCCTGGGTCAACTTATTAGGCAGAAACTCCAATAAGTCATCAAATGAAAGAGGAGGAGTCTGAACGAGCTTTATTCCTGACGGAATTTTTCCACTTCCACTATAGGTACCTACAACACACAGATGGTGGTGGTAAAATGTGAAACTGAAATTGGAAAACAGTAGAATTGCCCAAAGAGGAAAGTGGAAACTCTCTCCCTTTCTTTTTTGGAGTTGGGCTGAAAAGATGTGTTAACTTTAGCCCATTTTGGACTAAAGGAAACATTTAAAGAAAGATCATCTCTAGCTAACAGTTGTAGAAGTGTAGAAGTGGTGCCTAATTTAAAAATAAATGTTTGAACCATTTATAGATTAATCAACAATTTTCTTAATATATATCTAATTGCAATATTTTGTGTGAGTCATCCGGCATTATCACTTTTACCATACCTCCACTGCAGGGAACTCAGACTTGGACGCGGTCGCGGGTACCCGCGGCTATCCGCGGGTACCCTCGGGCGGTCGCGGGCATGGTCAAATTTTTATGACCGCAATGACTATCAATCAATGACGCAAATTTCTATCAAATCGTGGTTATTTAGGCCAATTTATAGTAACAAAATTCCAATTTTTTTAAAATTTTTCCTTTATTTTATATGTATTCCCCTCATTATCGTTATCTCGTTATCTATAATTATCAGCTTCACATTTGCTGTTTGTTTTGTTATTTTAGTAGAATGGTTTTAGTGGTTGGACAGGACTGTCAGTCCTTACGGTGTGGTTTTGGGCTTTTAATTTGTTTATGTAACATCTTTTTGTCTAAGTTCAGTTTTGTAAATTTCTTGATTTTATGCCTGTTTCTGTTCGTTTCCATGAGCTACCCGCAAAGAACGAAAGAATGTAAATTTTCAAGTTTGTGCCTTCCGCGACCACTATCGAATTTTTTTGAAATTGCACCTTTTTCTTCAAGTGACAGTTGACAGGAACGAGAATTAGTATATATCTCTTCGTGATAATCAGAAAATAGGAATTTCAATATTCGTACATAATAGATGCCAAATGGAAGGTTTTTGCGCTGGCTAACTAACTTTCAATTGCTTAAGTTCAATTGAATTCAATCAACAAGTTCTGAAGTTTCAATCAATGCTATAAGATTGGATGAATATTGGAGATTAAAAATATTGGAAGTGGAAGGAAACCAACGGTTTAAGCAGTGCTTAATTTAGTATGCTGCCGCGGCCGTTCCGTTGGTAACCTCAACCCTAAAGTGAAAGAAAAGGCACCCTGCACACGGAATTTCACTATCGAACACTCCAAATGAGGAAATCCAAATAGTGTAATTTTCAATTGCACTGTCGCCTGTCGGAAAATAAATATCTAAGCTGCACCAGCCACAAACGGTATATCTGTATACCGACTGCGGTGTAAAACATAGTAAATACCTTAAAAATAGGAGAAAAGTGGATTTTTGCATAGAAATGAAGGTTAATAAACTCAAACTTTTGCGGTCACAAAATTCGCCTGCGGGCTGCGGTCGCGGACGCGGGCGGTCGCGGTCGCAAAAAATGTGTCCATGTTCAACTCTGACCCTACCCCAAACCTGGTATGCCAGACCTTGACTTTCATACGGGCGGCATACTTTAAACGTCAATTTCAAATAGTATCCTAATCTACTGATGGGAAAAGCCCAGAATCTACAATTGAAATAATGAAAATGAAAAGTGAAAAAAACATGGTGAAAAACATTAAAGTCCTAAATTTTTAAATACCAAGAAGTCTAATTGGAAGAAAAGTTTGAAAATCAGATTGATTGGGACCATGGCCATAACCGATCTGTTTTTACTTTTTGTCCAATTATTCTTTTTGCTCTTTCCACCTCTGGACACAGAAGTAAGGAAGAAGGATTTTGAGGTGGGTTCAGATGAACAGTTTAATTGGTTAAAAATATCATCAATCATTTACGATGCAAAAAACACCTGCAATCTTTTTTCCTGAATCTAATAACTTTGATCCGCATTATGGTTCAGTGTACTTAAATTCAAATTATTCTGAAATTAAAAAGAGAAAATAAATTAATTAAATAAAAGAGAAAAGAAGCCACAATTCATGTGTTGCAAACACATAGTTTGCAACATTTGCTCCTGTATCGAAGCTGGAAGAAAATGTTACAAATATTCGCCATATGTATTATTTTATTCAGAAGTCTTAGGGTTATAACTACAATTGTTAAGTAATTATAATTAATTTTAATTATGATATTTAAGATGTTCAAATTTGAAGGATGGAATTTGAAATCGTCATCTTGGCAGTCTGTCAAGCGATTCACAAAATTATTCGGTGAATCAAAAATGCTAGTAATGGGAAACCATTAGGTAAGCCTGCTTACACTTTTTGCATTTTTAAGGCTTAAAAAATGCAGCTCTAAATTGTTACATAAGTCTTGCAAAAAGCTAACGCAGTCCAATTATGAGGCGAGCTGACTGGGGAGGTGTCGTAGCACTATCATTGCTCTATGCGAGATTTGCAAGGTGCTGCAGGACCCTCTGGGGTGGGGCCAACGGACGAGCACGAATGCAGAATCAGAGTCGGGTTCAATTCTGCTTCGACAGTAGCCTTGATAACGCCTCGGGTAATTGCATGAAGCAATTATCCAGTGCCGGATCGTGAATCCGTTCGCTCTCTAAAAAATCCAGATTTGATCTGGCACGATCCCTACAAGTATTGTTGCGGACCGGCCCTGTCTAGACAAGCCGGTGACGGCCGGTCGGTCAAATATGAGGCCGCCGACTGGCCAGTGACAGTTTCTGCAGCTTATCGCCTTAAACTTGCTAAAATTTTGAAAATTATCAAAAATATTTTTACTTGTATTTTGGATAACCGACGAAAAGTGGCATCGGCCCGGCCGGCCGGCCGTTCGGGGCCCGACGGCCGCCGGCCGGCAGGTATTGCGAGTGTCCACGAAAAATTGGCCCGGTGAACAACACTACCTAGAAGCGAAAGCGGATGGAGTAGGTATCAATCTTAAAACCTGCTTTCTTATAGAACAGTTACAAGAATAAAAGTTTCGGTAGAGTTCCTTTTATAAAATTATTGCTATTTGAGTAGTTTATCAGTTAGTCGAAACAATCCCAGACATCTCTAACCAGAACTCCAAAACCTGATCTCAGTATGCTTTAGCATTAAAAGTAGGCCCCCAAAAAATTCTTCGAGACAGATAAAAATCCTAAACCAGCAAGCATATTTTAGCATTAAAATTTTGTCTCCCCCAAAAAATAACTAGATTTCTGCCCTTTTTCCTGACAGATCAGATCATAGTCTTTGCGAACAAGGAAAGAGACAGAGAAGCTGAGAGAGAAAGATTTGGTCTGGAAAGGATGGAAACTCAGCCAGTTTTCCCCCAACCTTCTTTTCTAGGAGACATTTTATCGCAGACGACAGAATCCAATTTCCACCCAGCAGGAGGCAATATAGCCGGGGAACTTGTCTGTCAGAGAATTGCTAAACAGTGCACGAAAAAGAGGTTTAGGGTTCTTCTCGAGCCCTGAGCAAAAGTAGAACGAGGGATCTAGCCTAGAGGGACCTGACCAAGAGTTCAATTAATGCTCACCATTGTTCGCCCATCAAAGGGATACAAGTTCTTTCATTTGCCACGAAGATAGTTACTGAATTGTGCTCGGAAAATAAAGATTAAACCTTAGGAAGGCAAAGGATGTAGGCTAGAGTGTAGGTAGATAGGTAGTTGAAAAATTCTGGGAATGTTTTGAACATTTCTTTTCTGGAAAACTTTTTCTTTCTCAGCAAACAGTGTAATGTGGAGTTTACAGATAAATCAATTGAATATAAATATGCCAAAATAGTTAAAATCGCTAAACATGGAAAAATTCTGTTCTATCTAGCATTTTTACTAGGTAATTTTTTATACCAGCATATTTGGTATTTAATGGATATTTGGATATATGGATATCCATCCATCCGTCTTTTCAATACTGAAACTTCTAATGCTTTAAAGTTTTAAATTTTCTGTCAATTGTAACCCTGCAATGTGGTACTATTAATCTAAGCTGCCAACCTAGGTAAAAATTTTAAGAGAATTTTCAAAAAATAACTTCCAAGTTTTGAAATTTTAGTCTAAATTTTCTAGTTTTTGTCTGAATCATAAACGGATATTATCTAAAATTGAATATTATCCGGATATAAAGCATATGCTGATATGCAATGCCCATCAAAATCAAAGAGCAACCCGTTTTAGTTGTACAGAAAGAAAAAAGCTGCTACTCTGTCTAATTTTAATGCAAGCCTTGCAACATCAGTAAATCAGATTTTAATGACAGAAGTTCTGGTCGAAACGATATATTTCGGGCATATTTGATGACTTTGGGGGTAATTTTTCTTTTGTGATGACTGGAAAATGAAAGAAAAACAAATAAACTTCGGATATTACCAATTTAATGACAATTCATTTCCACAATTTGCTCTCGGAAGTTAAGATTAAGGTGTCTCATTAAGAAATTTTTTAATGATTGCGTGCACTATGGTATTCCAACGTCGGTAAAATCACAAACCTATTCTGCAAGTTTTATTCGGAAAAAGGAAACACCAAAATCAGTGTTCATTTTCATTGGACATAGAAAAAAAGGGTCCGGCTGCACTTCAATACTTCATGTTTTTCGTATTTTCACAAGCTCCATGGAAAACACTCATTGTACACTTTCGACGAATTTACATTAATTGAAAATAGTCAAAGAAATCATTTAAATTCAAATTCTTTTACACATTATCTCCCAGTGCCAGAATTCTTAAAAGTTGACCAACCAATCCAGCTGAAACTCTTTCAAAACGATTTCGAACACGCTGAGTTCTAATAAAACAAAATTTGAGATTTCGCGAAAATTTGTCATTTTTTAATTCTCAAGTGGAACCTTAAATTTTGTCTTTGATTCTGCTACGAAGTTGCATATACTTAGGTACCTTAAGCCTATGTCAGCTTAAGATGATGCTGTATAGAGGGCAAAAATTCGAATCGAAAATCGGACTTCAGTTACGTGTTCTGCGGCCCAGAATAACCCCAGAATAACTTATCGAAATGGAAATGTTTGAAATATTTGAGCTCAGCGTGGTGCAAAAATACCCATACAAAATGTCAGCTCGATTTATCAGCTTTCAGAATTTCAGCACTTGGGTGAAGGGGGAGGCCGGGAGAGTAATATGGAATATACCCCATGTTTGGAGTATTAGGTTAAACGTTCTAATAATTCGAATCCGAACTCTGCCTATTAGCTTCTAGAGTCCATATACTAGATTACCTACTACAAAATTGCTTGCAGTTCTTATTAATGAGTTTGACCAACAACACAGACTACAGTGTGCTGAAAACCTGAAAGTCAGAAAATAATAAATTTTAAAAACCATTTTGTGTATCAGATTTTTGTAAGAGTTTCCTAGGAAGGATCTAATTCATGGAAGATCTAACGACAAAAATATTATAACTCAGTGAATGATATCCTATTTTTCAGAATCTGCAAACTGAAACTGTCATTGGAAAGTCTAATTATAAGAAATAGGTTTAAGGTTTAGAGAGGGAATCTCAGTTTCTATGTCAATCCTCCACCTGACGAAAAATGTGAGGGGGAAATGGTAATTAAATATTCCTTTCACTGAATTTCTACTAAAACCTTCAGATTTTCCAGAAATTTGAACCCCAACAAATTCGTCACTGGCTTATTCCGTAACATATTGCCAGCGCTCCAAGTCACTACAGAGTTTGGCAATCGTATTTTAGGTTCTACTTTTCAGTAATAAATTGAGACTTGAGCCTAGAATACAGATAATATTGAATGAAAATGGGTAAAAAATTAATCAATTTGCCGGAAAATTTATCAAATCCAGCATTTCACCTGCCAGATTTCTTGCTGTTTAATTTAGTCACACCTTTTTCCATTTATTTTATCTGGAAAACAATGACAAATTAAGGAAATTTGCCAGATTAAGGTTTGCCGGAGTAGCAACAACCGATTACAGTCTACACGTCTCACACTAGATCTGAAACTGGAATTAAAGAGGTGATTAATCTGATATTAACTCAGATGTGATCAACCATCAATTTGTTTCCAGTTCAATCAAAGTAATTTGTACCGACTAAGTCCGATTTTTGAATTGAAAACTAGTGGTTAAGCTCTGCTATTCTTAAACTGAGCCACGTCGAAAAATGTTATGTAGGCTAACGCAAGAAAGCAAGGCAAATAAACACATCTATTCAATTCAAACGTAACCGACAACATAGGATTTCTAGGGTTTAACATTTTTTCAATAGACTACATTTTTGGTGCAGTCCACGGTAAGTTTGAATTCGAACGCAAACTGTTGCAACACTTTACGAGGAAGCTTTTTGTGCGAGAATCAGTTTAGATCTTCATTTACAATTTATAGGCAATTGTCCAAGTTGTCAGAGTTTGTCCTAAACTTAGGACCAGAACGTCCAACTACACCAGAAGCATCTTCTTGCAGGAGAGAGGTGAAAAAAAGGTGGCAAACGCAACTGAAGGTAGCATCGGATTGTCATATCTGGCTGTATCTGAGACTAAATAAGATTATGCTCATTTGAGGCTCCGTTCCTCATTAATCAAAACGTTCACACAACTACCCCTTTAGTGCACCTGTCGCCCTTTTTTTCTCCAAACTCCCGAAGATGCTTTCATTCTAGGCGCTAGAAGCATTAATATTCAACCAGCACGATACAGATAGGGATAGGTGTTTCAGTCAGAATATGTGGAAAAAAGCTGGGAAAAGAAAAATAGGAAAAGTGGAAAAGCTTCGTCGGTATATGTACGAAAAAGTGTATAAACTAGAAAAACTGTTTTCTTACAGGGAAGACTTTTCCTAGAATCGGGTATAAAATTGTGGCCGTTAGTAGGTCATCGGGAACTGGATTGGTTCAAACCCCGCCGGAGGTCAGATTTTTTCGTGCTCTTGGTGGTGTATGACTTTCATTTAGTTTCAGGTTAAACGATTAAATTAAATGATGAAAAGGAAAGGGAAATAGCCATTGCAGTTCTGGCTCCTTTTCTAAACTACAAGTAAAGTGTATGAAAATCCTTATTCCTTTACAGGTAGAGATAGATACGTCCCCTACGTGTCTCCTACGTAAGCTTGTCTCAAGTCGCCCCAAGCTTAACTCAATAAAAGGATAATGAAAATTATTCCTGGTTCAAAGTAATTTGATTCTTAATTGGTGATTTAAAGAACATTGCACACCGCCAAACATCACCCCAAAATACTCCATATGGTAGAAAAAGTTGTTTCTAAAAAAGATGTTCCAAAAGGCTTGCCAGATGGGTACCACTTTTTAGGATCTTGTTGGTGTGCTAGAATTGAAAGAAAGAATTGCCACAACAAGCACCTCTTCCGACCAGAAAAATTCGGGGCTGAGGTGATGATCGATCCCACAACCTTTCGCGATCAAGGCCACCGCTCAACCAAAGATCTACGCTAACCTCTTGTCCGTGTACATCTTTCTCCCATTTAGAACCTATAACCTCCCCGACATCCTGGCCGCAGTTTAATACTCAAGAAACGATGCAAATTCAAGTTCAATTTCGAATAATTTAAGCTACAGAATTCCAACATCCTCCCTGAGCTACAGAAGCTAAACTGGGTAGCAGTAGGAATTTCTTTGAGCTGAAAAGAGCTGAAACACATTTTCGGTCAGCACTGGAAAACCAGCTTTAGCTTATGGAAATTAATGCCTACATCTTTTGACGGGGGCTCTCGTCTTGAGCGGAGACCTAATTTACAATTATTATCCAGATAACCACTTTAGATTAAAAATGCATAAAGGAAACCTTCTAAAACATAGTAACAATTTTAGGCCTGTTATGAGCTGAAGTCTTTTCGGAACGGAGTTTTGGCATCAGTCAAGGGAAAATTCCTGCTAAATTTTTGCCACAAAAAAGTCGGTTTTGGTTTGAAATTTGAAAAGTTGGAGAAAATACAATAATTTGGTCTAATTCAGTTTGTCTGCATGATAATGAAATGTAATGTAATGTAATGCAATGTAATTAGTAATGTTAAAGATTCAAAATTTGATCTCAAATTTTGAATCCTTTCGCAGTGTGTGCGTTCTCCGCTGGCACTATCCCTAATCGGAGTAACTACATACTTGGCGCTCGGATGGCTGCAAAAACAGTTTAAGCCAGTGAAAAGGCAATATATACTATTTAACTAAATCATTTTATTCTGTTTATCTTATCGGTAAGGGCAAAAGGTGGAAATTTAAAACTCGGCTCTCATAAGAATTTGAAAGGTCCCAATAAGATGAAAGTTAGTATTAAGAAGAATTTGGTAAGATGAAAAAATTTGGTAGGATGAAAAGATGAAAGTATAAAACACGACTCGCAATTCGAAACTTGAAAAAATTTCGAAAAGATTTCAAAAGAATTCTATTTCTATGATTTCTAAAATTTCTAAGAATTCGAAAAGGTCCCAGGTCGTTTTGGTTCAACATGAGCCTACTGACCAGAATAAGGGCGGCCTTCTGACGTAGAAATGTTTGAAGTATTTTGATGAATGAATGAAGTTTAGCATTCCTTTGGGGAACGTGTGACAGGGAAATTATATTTGGGGAAATGGAAATTGTAGTATCAAGAGTACATAATGATAAGAGTGTGATGCTATCAGACATTTCCCCCCACTGTTTAGTAGGAAGGAACGTAAAAGGCAACCCTCATCCTAGTTTGGCTTTCACCTAAATTGTGCTAATTTTAAGCATTCCACTGTCAATGACAGAAAAGTTGTGCTCATCTGTCCTAGCATAGGTTCTTGCGGGAATTAAATGAGTACCTTTAATCCCATTAACTCCTTAAACTTTTCAATAAGATTAACTTAAGTTTTGAAAATCGGTGGTAATTACTGACGAATCCTTGGCAAGCGAAATTACTTCAGCTTAGATATCGACGCAATAGTTTGTACAATTGCAGAAGATAATCCTTTGAAACCTTATAGTACAGTTGGTTCAGTAAGAACACGAAATTTAGAATGAATGAGCTAGAATGAATCGATAATTTGGATATTTCCAAAAAACTAAATAAACGAAAGTTAGATGTCAGAACCATACGTGTGCTTGGGGGGGGGGGGGGGTTGGGGGGTTTTCACCCCACCCCCCAGACCTGAGCTCACCCCCCCCCAGAGGGGTCCCTCACCCCCCCCCAGAATCCGGATTTTTCCAGTAAAAAACCGGAAAAATCCGGTTTTTCGGCGGCCTTCTGCCGCCCTTCACCCCCCCCCCCAGAACTTCACCTCCTGCACATGTCTGGTCAGAACCACAAAGGGAATCGGACAAAACAACGTCAAAGTGTGGAGATCGCTAGAGGCAAAGCTGACGAAAGCTACCAAATAGAAAAGCATTTGGACGAAAATATTCATAGCAGCTTTTTTCTGCATTATTTTCGGCAGTCTAATTAAGACTTAAGAAGAACTAATGCACTAAACAGATGCAACAATTAATTGCAATTATGAAGCAAAGTGTGATTTCCCTACTACACAGAAAGCTTCAGGTGGTCTCTTGCGATTCCCCACCCCCCCTCCGCAATAACTTTTGATTTTTTGACCAATAACGTCGAAATTTTGTATAGGCGCATACTTGTAGCTGAAAAATTCAAAAATTTCAAAATCTTAAAAATTTTTAAAAATTCTAAATCTTAGTTTGGTACGGGTGGTCCAAGGGGAACCTAAACATTGTTTAGATTTTGCTGAAAACTTTAACTGAACACTAAATAACTAAAGTTGTAAGCTTAACATGTAAGCTTACATATACTGAGCTAACGAAAAGTTGAATCGAAAAACGGTGCCCCTCAAAACTCCTGTATGCAAGTTTTCAGGAAATTTTTTTCAAAAAAGTTTTCGGTTCCCTCTGATCCCCCCCCCTTTACCAAACTAAAATTTAACATTTATTAAAAGTTTTTAAAATTTTAAAATTTTTAATTTTGTAATTCATCCATCCACTCTGCACCCATACAAAATTTCAAAGTTAAAAAATCGGAAGTTACATACAGATAGGGGGAAGCGCAGGAGACCCGTATCAGGTGGCTCTGTTGGATCTTGACTGCGAGTCACTCAGGGATCCCGAATTTTCCAACAGACTTCAATCTTTCTCTAAGGGTCTTTTTCAGAAAAGGGTAGAGTAGAGTAGAGTTAAAATTTGCTGTTTTAACTCGTTTTAACTCCACTCAAGCTTAAGTTTTCCTCTTTTAACTCTCATGAAAAGGATCGAGTTAATTTTAAGTCTACTCTACCCTTTCTTTACTCTACCTTAACTGGTTAAACGTGGGCGATTGGATCAGAGAGAATACGAAACCAAACCGGGAATTAGACATTTGTAAGGATCTCCAGACTATTCAACTTACACAAAAAAAGATTTAAGATTATGTCAAAGTTTGACACAATATGACTTGCTGCGTGGCAGATTTTGTCAGAAACAAATAGAAACTATGACGCAAAAGTGTCATTTATTAATGGTTTTTAGAACTGACAGGTTTGGTCTGTGTTTCAGGCGTTTAGGATCAAATCTTGAGTACATGCTCCAACACGAATGCGTGACTGTTGATCCTACTTTTTATTAATTGTTTTCACTACCCTGCCCACTTGTGTGAGAGTTAAACCGCAGCAAGGTGCTGGCTCCAATCAGGGAATATAAAAATTTCAAAAGTGAAAGAAAATTCGAAGCCCTGAACTCAGCGAATGTCTCCTATTTGTGACAATTAAGCTATACGTAACAGCTCCGTTTTAGTTTTCCGAGGTACTCTAAATCTACGATCGTTTCATCTACCTATAGACAGTTTTTGGACATCTTGAAAAGTGTTGGCCGAGTGGTTACTGACGCTAGCTGCTAATCGATGCTTATTGGTCCGAGGCCCCATTGGCACAACGCTTTTTCGAATTCCACAACTATACTGTGATCTCTGTGACATGATATATATATATATATATATATATATATATATATATATATATAATTATATCTCTGTGATATAAGAAATACCGTGATTTGTAGCCAACCCAGCTATCCATCACTAGCTTGGACAGTAAACTGAACTCCACGATAACGGGAATTAAATACCTCTGTTCAGTGGTAGTCCCCCTTTCACCATGCACTCAACATTCGATTTGTACTCCTCGTTCGTGCTGCAAACCTGGAGACTAGCAAAACCATTTGCTTTCTAAGGGACTGGTTCAAAAATGTTTCACTGTCAAAGCGTATATCCGTTTACTTTATACGCCTTTAAACCTTATTCTCCTAATCTTTCTGGAAGCAGACATTGTTGCTGTATGCTAAGTCTGCTGTTTGCAAGCTGTTACCGACACAGGTGCTTACAATGAAAGTTGAAGTTTTTATTACAAAAAAGAACTGAAGATCTTCATGCTAGCATAATTTTAGGCAAAAAATTCGTATCAGAAATCGTAAATACGTTTCCAATTAAAGCGTATCAAAAATTACATATATACGCTGTGATTTTTGAACCAGTCCCTAACTAAGATTAACTTTTTGTAGGTTGGTTGGAAATCTCTCCGAGGGTACGACAGTGAGTGCTTACATTTACTACAATCCATATTGCATCAACTTGTAGCTAAATAATACAATGCACGGTATAAACTCATAATGAGCAGGGCCAAACACTTTTCAGTCTTCTCAAAAAGTATGTGCAACCTAGATGGTTTCTCTCCGTGCTGTAGGGACAGCATTACCAAGTGCAACCGTAAAAGTTTGAGAATTATAAGGTAATAGTTTCGCAATCATAAACCTATCAGCCATTGACGTAATTATGAGATATTGCATGGCACCTTTTATAAGATGCAACTTTGCTTAACAAAAACCTACTTTCAACTTTTCAACAAAATGGTAGTAAAAACCCTGTTCGGTTTATTTGATGGTCAATTCTTTTAAAATGATAAATTTTTTTATTAGGCAAAAATATATTCGATTCGAAGGCAACCTTTCAAAAAAAATTTGAAAAGGTGTGTAGCTTGCCAATATTTATAGCAACGAATACACTGGAAAATGAGTTATTGGTTTTTTCCGTTTGGCTTCCAGTTTTTAGACATTGCTTTCGCTTTATTTTCTCTTTTTAAACACTTTTTCCGTTTTCGCTTCCGTTAACTAGACGGAATCTTCCGTACCTCAAAAATTATTCTCTGCATGTTTCCAACTTTAAAATGAAAATAAAGCACAGTATACCGCAGCCAATGAGATCGAAAGTGCAAGTTATTGATTGGCTACGGCAGCTTCCGCACAATTCTAGGAAGTTGCTAAATTGGCTATGTTAGCTAAACTACATTTCTGTTTGTGCGTATCTGCTGAAAAATTCCAGAAAACGCTGCTTTTATACAATGGAATCGTTCAAACTATCGGTACATTACTTGCAAAACCGTTTCAATGTCTAGCAAAATATTATGCAGTAATCAAGTCGGTTTGAATGACGAATAAAATTAGATGTAGGAGTTATCAAAATCGTTAATGTGTTAAAAAAAAAAAAAAAAAACAACTACTTGATAATTAAATAATAAAACATCAGTGACCAGAAAAATGAGTAAACAAACCACAGACTTGTGAAATTTCAATGAGATCGTTGATTAAACCTTCCTTCGTGTTTTAATACCGCTTAGCTCGCATGTTTTTGACTGGAGCACTTTTCAAGAAAGGGTAGGAGTAGAGTAGAGTAGAGTGGAGTGGAGTAGAGTTAAAATTAACTCTTTTCATGAAAGCTCTGAGTTAATTTTAACTCTGCATTTCAAACTCTGCTTAACTGAACAAGGTTATAAGTATTGTAGAGTTAAAAGGAATTAAAAATGACAGGGTTAAAATTAACCCAATGGTTTCATGAATAGAGTTAACATTACCCTCGCCTCCACCTTTTTGTCTTGCCTGGGGTTAAATTTCAATAGAAAATGTTCAGAAAGAGTTAAACAGAGTTAACTTTAACCCTTTCGTGAAAAGGGTAGAGTTAAATTTAACTCCACAGGTTTTTTAACTCTGCCTGCGTTTCTTCAGCGAAAGGGCAGCGTTAAAAAAAGTTATTTTAACTCTTTTCATGAATCCACGCGGAGTAAGAATTTTTAACTCTCTCTGACTCGCGGGGTTGAAATTAACTCTTTTAACTCCTTCTTGAAAAGGATCGAGTTAATCTTAACTCTACCCTTTCTTGAAAAGGCCCTGGGGTTAAATTTCAATGGAAAAAGCTTAGAGAGTTAAACAGAGTTAAATTTAACCCTTTCATGAAAAGGGTAGAGCTAATTTAGACTCTTTTTTGCCAATAATCAGCAATTGTTCAAAAGGCTAGAGTTAGAGCGAGTTGATTTTAGCTCTTTTCCAGAAACAACGCAGAGTTAAAAACTTTAACTCTCTATAACTCGCAGGGTTAAAATTAACTCGTTTAACCCTGTCTTGAAAGGGATCTAGTTAATTTTAACTCTACCACCGACCCTTTCTGAAAAAGACCCATAGTCGTAAACGCACAAAGTCGACGCTCGTCAACGGGCCCTGTTTTTGTAACAAGCAGTTCTATTATTTGATATTTTGTTTCATCTAATTTAAGCGCACCGACGCATGAAGATGATATTTGAAGTTTGAGGAATCTAACCAAAACAGCAGTAACTGTGACCAAAAGTATCGCACATCGGCTCCTCTGAGCAATTTTATATTTTCAGCATTTTCGTCAGAGGGTAAACGAGGAATTTTCAGAGATTAGGAAATACGAGAATTTAGCTGCAATTAAGGATACCCTTTTCTTCTGATGTAGCTTACTGATTAGACTTAACTATACGTAAAATAAGCAATAAATTAACTAAAAACAAGCTTATTTGCATGAAGCTTATGCACCTCATCGAGAGACATATTTCAACTTCTGTACCATTTGGAGCTTTGGCTCTTCAGCAACTTTATCTGCTCAACGCGAGCTTTCGAATGATACCCATATTGGACGGGTTTTGTTTATTTTCTATTTTGACCAATTTTTCATCATCGATGTCGGCGTGCGTTGATCTATAATAACATTGACGTTGGTAGACGCACGACAGCACGCATCGACGCGCGTACGACTTGTGTATGAGCATTACCTTCAGACTGTGATCTCTCTTTGTTCTTTCAGGTCCAGTCGTTTGTTACCAACTCTTCCTATGTCCTAAAGTCATACGGGTCTAGCGACTGTTAACACTCTGGTGTGGCGTTCAGTGCACCCCAGGGTTGCAACGACCCATTTCACCCGATGCCATTTCCGTTTCTGAAATCGCAGAATCGTACAGGCGTCCTGGCCTGTCACTATTCCTCAACCATTCATCTAAATCAGATAATTATTAATTCGTGCGTCTGATCACTACAATCGACTATCGACCAGATCAGAGACGGAATTGACCGCCCTATCGACGACGGTGGAGAGAACGGTCTACAATACTCAGGAAGACTACACCGGCTACTCCTACTCACGGGAAACTCCCAGGGAATTTGGTACGTACAGATCTCTTTTAAATAACTTTTTTCGGTATAGAGCCCTGCTAAGTCATAAAACCAACATAGATACCTTTGAAAGGGCGTTAACTAGGACATACGTAGTCTGACGGCCTTAGAGCAGACTAGAGTAGAGTTAAAATAAACTCCTTCTACACTTCTACTACACTCCAGTTTGACTTCTTTTAACTGCTTCTTAAAATGGTTGCGTTAAACTCGAGTAACTCAGCTAAACTCTTTCGTGAAAACATTACCGAATTAGAGTTTGTAATAGGAAGAGTGAGATACACTCAGCACTGCAGTTTTAAGCTTGCAGCATGCTGGGCACATTAAGGCCGAAATCTCGGGTTAACCATGCGTTAACCATGGTTATATGCGTTTGAACTGAAACGCATCTGACTGGGTATCGCTTACCGCATGTCAGTAGGCGTACAGTCGTAAACTCGTCAAGTAGACGAACATTGTACAACCGACGAGATCTCTGGTATTCCATTTGGAACTTTTTATTTCTTCGCTGGTTGGTTGATTTCTAACTGTATACTGTAGTTAAAAATCAACA
This sequence comes from Trissonchulus latispiculum, assembly GCA_030248195.1. Classification (NCBI taxonomy): domain Eukaryota; kingdom Metazoa; phylum Nematoda; class Enoplea; order Enoplida; family Ironidae; genus Trissonchulus; species Trissonchulus latispiculum. Next base: position 14 of record JASAND010032013.1, on the reverse strand, counting down.
ATCAGCGAAGAACT